>JAWWEQ010035101.1:0-102940 GCA_035583055.1 Torymus tubicola
TGTGTGTGTGTGTGTGTGTGTGTGTGTGTGTGTGTGTGTGTGTGTGTGTGTGTGTGTGTGTGTGTGTGTGTATGAGTGTCCGTATACACACACAAACACATAAATGCACGAACGCTCGATTTTTCGCCTCTAGCGCGCGTGCAGATGCGTGGCTCTTTTTTTTCCACCGCGTCCGGGTAAATATTTGCGAGAGAACGAGTGAACGCGCAATCGCTTATTTGCCGGAGATTCATCCGGTTAAATGTCACGCTCGTGTTTGATGCGCATTACCCGCGCTTTTCTTTGTTCGTATAGACGCGATATATAGAGTTTTAAACGCGCGGTCACGTTTCGTGGAGGTTAACTGTTTGTCGCTTCGTGTTTTCTCAACTGTGTATCTGTGTGTATCTATGTGTATCTTTGTGTGTGTGGGTGGAGAAGAGATTTTGATGGGAGCGTGATGAATGGTAATGTGGACGGCGGATGAATAGGAAGATGCATTGTTTTTAAATTAGATTTCGGATTATTAATGGTAGGTGGTAGGATGAATTGTAGTATTTATTTGGGGGATATTTGTTAAAGAGATAATATGTTTTAAGATTTAAATTTGGAAACATTTGTATGATTTAATGAATTTTATTTACTCTTTAAATGTGAAATAATGAAAAATCATTATTTCAGTAGTTCAAAGTCGCATTCTGTCGAAATAATAAACATCTGTTATTTCAGAAATGTGTTTTCATTCTTATAAATATTAAAATTAATTTTGTCTGCACTGCAGTAATTTATTATTTTGAATTTAGAGAGTAGTCTGATATAAAATTATCTGAACTTTTTCCATATTTCTTTATAGTTCTACAAGTTATTAAATATAATCAAGAACAAAGAGTATTTTAAAAGCTTCTTTCTTCAAATAGCATTGTTAATATTCGGAAAACAAATAGAATTCTTTTCGCTGACATATATCGTTAAGAGCTAACCTAGCGTTCATTATTTTTTCATAAAATAAAATTTCATAAAATCGTCTTCTACGAAATAATAAAAAATGACTTACTTAATTGAACTTGTACTTTGCTTCTAGGAACGTTGCTTACGAGAATTAAATAATTTATTCAAGAATCCCGTTTAAAATACATTAGAATGTAATCAATCCGATTTTAATATTTTACACTGACTTCATTTAAAGCTTATACATGCAATATCTATTTTATGTCGCATATGACCGCAACAGAAATGAACGTATTAAAGTGCTCCAGAATATCAAATGAATATTTAAACCCCTTGCTGAAAACAGGTAATCTTGTTTCAAAGTATTTTTAGAAATTTTAATTTCACTCTCTTGTATTTTAACTGAACACTTATCATCATTCTTTATTCATCAACTTCGTCCATTGATGATACTCACGTATAGGTTAAAAAATAGCTCATAATCCTTCAATAAGCAGATTTATTAGTGCTAATAATATCCCACGTCTGACACCATCAATAACCGATTGAGCGCTAAAGTGCTTGCTTCGACTTCCAATAATTACATGTCCAATTGAATTAAGTCAATCATGTTTGTACCGTTCAAATTTACCCCAATATACGACTGCTTCGATCAGGTACACAAAAGCATACATTTTTCGCGCCATTTCATTCCGTAAAAACGAACAATACAATTTTTCCACCTAACAAAGAACAATCACTATTGCCCTTCCCATTCCTCCTCATTACTAAACCCTCTCAGCCGCATTAACACGCACATACGCGCATCAATCAGCATTACACCTACCGTTTTCCTCTTCAAAAGAAAAAATCCTCGTACAAATATTTGCAAACGCGAGCTCGCGATGCTCTTAACATCTCTCTTTTTCTTCTCACCGTCTTCATCCTCCTTCTCAACCGGAAACGTTACTCTTACTTTAATGCAACTTTAACGCGACCAGTCGTCGTTGTCGTCGTCGTCGTTTCTTTCTTCTCTTTCTCTCTCTCTCTCTCTCTCTCTCTCCCCTCTGGCCGACTTTTAAAGTACTCGCGGCGTATATAAATCAAGCTGGACGGCGGTTCGCTCTCTGGGCTTGGCAGATCGGTCGAGCAGCGAAGCGAGGGAGGGCTTCATTTTTGCCTCTCGGCTAATTCGCGGAAAAAAGCCGTGTGTCCCCCCCTTCCCTGGAAGTAAGTCGCGAGGTTTCTTTTCTCACCGCTGTGCGACGTTTTCCGCGAGAGCAAAAGTTTTCTCGGGTACCCTTTGTGCGCGTGATGTCGCTCACTCTGGGTCGTGTGTGTGTATGTATGTGAGTATTGCGATGATAAGGCGGTTTCTTGTGGAGAAGTTGGAATTGTAATTTGAGAGGATGGAGGTATCAAAGTGGGTAGCTGTGGGAATTTGAAAGTTTTTTATTGTATAGGTGTGCGTGTATATATTGTACTAGTGTTTTTTTTATTGTTGCGATAGCAAGTATTTCAGCAATATATAAAATATTGCATCGTGTAAAAACAATAGTATCAAATTTTTCATATAAAATACGCTTTTTTATTTCGTCAATAATTCTAGATTTTTTTTTTAAAATATACTTCTCAGGAATTTTATTACAAATATCCAATAACACAACAAATATTTACCCAAAAAAATAATTAAATTTCGATGAAAAACTGAATCTGTAATGGTATATCTCATCATTAAATGTTTCGCGGCACATTTAAATAATGGACTACAAGATAAACGTTTATGTGCCCTATTTTCAAATTACTATTTTACAACGGAGTGTTGTAGCATGATGAAATAACATTTCGAATTTTAAAACGCACAACTCCCTCAGCGCGTTATCAAAGCAATTTACATAAAATTTCGATAGCTATATATACCTACGATTCTTGAATTACAATCTCATTAAAATTATGTCTTCTAAAAAGATTTCATTTTAACAAGCTCCATATATTATAATTTTAATGACTCACGGGATTCATTATCATAACAAGATTTCAAGAGAAATAAAAAAAAAGAAAAAAAAATTGCCACTTTACTTGCACAGCGCGAGCGCAAGCGCGCGCGCACACACTTAAACGGCAAATATAACTCGCGCGGGGCGGTGGCATTTTTCCTTACATACTTTTGCTTTAATTACCATCCTCAAGTGGGCAAAACAACTAACCGCTGTCAAACTTTAAAAAACGGGGGGCGACGCGTCGGCTTGCCATTTAAGAAAAACATGCAAAATTCACACATAAATATGTATACTACACACCGCTGCCGTTACCGTGCGATTTCACGGGTCGTGGAAACCTTCTTTTTAAAGAAAAATGGAAGAAAGAAGTAAAAAAAAACATTTTTTTCCCCGCGAATTCGAGCGCGCGTGCAACAACAAGCCACTACACGCCGGAGATGTCGCAACTTCTTTCTCTCTCTCTCTCCATAATTCTCTTAATTAAGTTCCTCCTCGCATTATAAATATGCAGCGTACCTATTTACCCACTTCTCTGTCCCTCTCTCTCTCTCTCTCTCACGACAATATTTTTCACCGGATAATTACCTCGTCCTTCTTCTACCAACTAAGCGACGCGCTTCGGATGCACTTGAAAAACGCGCACACAGGCACGCGCGCGCGCGCGCATCATGATTACTCAAGTTTACGGCGCGTCGTAAAACGAGCGAGAGTCTCTCGCGCCCATTTCCATATCTGATTTCTTTACGTAAGAGAACAACGGCCTTTCTCTCTTCTCTTTCTCTGCACCCCCTCGACAACGACGACGACGTCTTTGTGTACATTGGAAATTGCATAATGCGGAAGCCTTCCTGAATTATCGGCCAGCCGTGGAGGAGGAGGAGGAGAGAGAGATAAAGCGAACGACGAGAGGCGGATCTTAAAACATACCAACGACGACGACGACGACGTCTGCCTGGCTCGTTTTCTCTCTGTCGTTCTTTGTGAGAAGGAAGGGGGGGATACGCCGCGTAGAGTCGATTAACATAAACAATTTCCGAAGAAAGAATAATGTATTCATTAAAAAGAGAGAAGGCAAGAGGAGGAGGGTATCAGCTTATGAAAGTTTGTTCTCTGTCTGGCGGTATAGAAGGAAATTGTTGGCAGTAAACGGGACTGGGAAATCGTTTTGGCAGGTGACAGGGTCTCTCTCTTTCTCTCTCTTGTTCCTCTTTGGATTTTATGGATTTTAGCGGGTAAAATATTTACGAAGTTTTTGGATCTTTTAGGGCAATATACTCTATATTCATTTTTAATTGTATGCGAGAATGTGCTATACATATTTATTATAATATGCTTTTAAAGTCACCTTGACATACGTATAAAAGTTTCACGGAAACGAGAAAATTTATATTTACTAGCTATAGCTTTTGTGGTTATGAGCATATTTAAGTTAGTTACTTTCAGTTTAATAATTTGTTTCAATTAGTTTGAATTATAAGATAATAATGTAAGTTTGATAAATATTTAAACTTAAGAATTCAATTTTCAAATTCAAACATAATCGATTTTAGTGCTTATTCTATATAGACCAATCAAATGGGCCAACAACAACCAATGAAAGTGCAGTCCTATTGTGATAACAGATTTAATCCATTACATTTTTAAGAGAAGAGTTTGTGATTAAAATAATATTTCTTTTAACATTTGGTACAGTAGCAAATATTAAACACGTTAAAATAATTTATAACTGTGATCAAATATAAATTTCAACGATAATTAATAATTTCCTAGTTAGACACATTCATATTCATTGCAGACCTTGTTAAGTACAAAGAACGTAACAATTTTTGTGAATTATAGATGCTCACACGACTTGTAAATCATATCTACAAACTTCATAAATAAAGTTTAATTGCGATCTTTATCAACGGTTCCCTCTTGCCTTTTAAAATAATTAGCCAACAGTCGACGAATTAGCATTATTTCTTCATTCGCGTCATTCATTCACCCTGACAAAGCGCCCGAAAGTAAAAGCTTCGCGTGACTGATCTTCGTAACTATAACGCCGAAACAAGCATGCGAATTAAATGGAAGAAAACATCTAAAAGAGCTATTTACCATCGAGCAAAGAAAAGAAAACAAACTCATGTGACGCATATACTATCGCAAACGATACAGCTATATAACGTTGAAATTACAATGACTATAACTCAATCTCTTTATTGCTACGTTCGACCTATGACGACTATCACATGCAATCCGAAATCTTCTTCCGCAACATTGTTTCAAAACAACGACTCGCAAAGATTTATACACCCTTCGCCGCCGCAAAATATATTTGCTATCCTGTACCCCTTATCAATCAAAAGCAGCATCGTTCGCAAGGAAAAACGCCTCGTAAACGTCTCCGTGTCTTTATCGTCGCGTTCTCGAGACATTAGCAAAGTCGTCGTCGTCGTCGTCGACGTCGCGATTATGAGAACTGCGATAATCCGAGTTTGCTCTGTGGAATCGCACCGAATTAACTCAAGTGCCGCGCGAAAAGTCGATTACGCGACACGAGATAGAGCGTGTAAGATTAATTGCTGTGGGTGTGTAATTAGGATAGCGGGTGGAGAGAACGGAAAAATTTGGTGATTGCGGATGTGTGATTGTGAGATTAGGAAGGCGGAAAGTTGAATGGTTGGCGACGTTAATTTATGCTTTGTTAGAGACAGTGCGATGGAAAATTTGAAGAGATTCGATTTAGATATGCTTCGAGGTTTGAAGAATCGTTGGGATATATTGTAGGTAACATAAGATTATTGATGCAAGGATGATAATATGTTGAATAATTAATGGTATGATGAAGGTTTGTTGAACGATAATTATCATTTTATGTGGAAAAACATGTTAGATACGTATTTTGCTAATTTTTCTTATAAATTTGGAAAATAAACTTAAGTTATCTTAATCAAAATAATGAATTCAATGTAAATCATCTCCCAATTCCCACAATGAACGATTTCATGAAATAAATTTTAACAACTTATCCATTTCTATCTTACCTGCGTAAACAAATGAAACTACTAAAATACATAACCATTAATCTCAACAACGAAATCTCCCCGTTCACCACTCGTCCATAAACATCCCATTACAACCCCATTACGACAACCCCCAAAATCCTTCACGGCCTTACACTACACAAATCCCCCAAAATTCATAACACCGACGTAATCATTCTCATTCAACCTCCAGATGCGCACACATATATACACGACCCAACCGTTTAAACTCTCTACCCTCTCTACCCTCACACAAAAACCTACCCCCCTAACCCAAAATTAGAGTCTCTTTCTATCCTTGTCGCGAGACAATATCGCAGCATCTCTCTTTCTCTCCCTCTTTATACGCAGGAGGGTGCCGCCGTCGTCGTCGTCTACTGCTCGTGATGGTATAGAGGGAGAGAGAAGAAGTGAGCTGCGCGAGACAAGCCCTCGTCACGAGGTATTTATCGATGCAACGATAAGCCGAGAGGGAGAGAGAGAGAGAGAGGTTATCTCGGGTCGTGAGCAACCGCGTGGCTTTTTGTACCTGTCTTGTCGCTGCTGCTACGTGAAAACGATGAAAAATGGGGACTGAATTAATGCGCTAGCTTGTGATCGAGGAGATTGGAGATGTAAAGAGGTTGGGAAGGAGTGATGCTACATGATAATAAGGTGAGGGGATAATTGGGAGGAGAGACATGATGCGGGAGAAGGGGTGTGATTAAGGTTGAGCAAACTCTGAGGTTTTTTGTGCGTATAAATTTGGGTTGGATAATTGAATGTAGTGGTGGGGATGCTTTGTATCGTTTTTAATATTTATTCAAAACTGTTGCGTTATATGTTGAAGACATTTTGAATGTAAAAAGTTCACTTTAAAATGCAAAGATTTTTCAAAATAACTTAACAAAATAAATACTAAGAAATATATATGTACATTTTATCTCCCCGACGTAAAGCTGAAACTCCGTGATCTGTAGATGTAAAATTAATTTTCAAGATAGATGCAAATACATATTAGATAAATTAATATTTAACCTGAATATATACAGAGTAAATTTATATGTACACATACATTTTCACACTTGTCTATCGAAGAAGGAATTAACTTATTAATTTATTACTGATACAAATTAAGTATGAGCAATCCATTTGGCTAAAAAAATAAACAAAGTTACATTCGAGAATACTCTGTTATTATGCTAATGTAAGACTGCTTGTAGATGAAAAATCAAGTAAGTTATACTAGAGTTATTAATTGAAAGCTTTTAATTAATAAAACTTATAATTGAGTTTGTTCACCGATGTGAATTAATAATTACTTATTTTACGTAAATATTCAAATATCCTATATTAAAGTTTGACATGGGAAGCTCAAATATACGAAGAAAATAGTCGGTTTAATTAAACAAGGTAGACGTGTAATTTTGCTACTAAATATTCAATGGAATCAGAGATTCGGAGAATTTCTGTCAGTACGAAAATTAAAATGATATAGTGAACGATAAATGAAATTTATATTTTTAATCTTTCTCATATTCCAATCATTAAAACTAAAAATAACATACTTTTATACATTAACAAATACTTATTATAAAACCTTTCAACGATCCATTACAGACAATAAAATTGTTTCTCATCAATTCCATTCGAACACCCAACTTTATTTTCATCGGATCATAACCTCAGCCTAATAAAAAACAATTGCGTGCGATAGCTCAATAACGGCATTTCAAGCACCAAACACAGGACACCTCATAAGTGTCTAAACGTATATATATAATCACGAACTCGCTCTCAACACAGTCAAGAGACGAAGGACGAGTTCGCGCGCGTGCGCGAGTGAGAAAACGAGGGAATTGAAAATCTCGAGAGAACTTTCTTTGTCGCCTGTTTTTGTATCTCGGATTCTCGCGCGTACGCGCGTTAGAGGCGCGCGTGACCTCGGATATTGGATTGCACTTGCGGGCTTTATTTCAATGTCGACGTGACTATATTGACATGGATTTTACGTCGAATATATTTTAGTTTGTTAAAGTTTTATAGTAATAGGGTTTTAAGGAACATTGGACCATATTTTTCATTATTTGAAGATAATTGTAGAATAATTATTAAGTACGTAATTGAGTGCTGACTTTGATGATTAAAAACATTGAATTATTAGTTTTTTGTTGTTTTTCAATGTCGAATAAAAGATATAATAGGATAATAATATCATAATAATAATAATTTTGTTTTAGTTACATTACCTAATTCAGATCTAAAAAAAGAAAGTCTGACTATAATCGCTTCTACTACTTCGAATCATGAAAAATTTGTGTAAAATAAAAATGGTTCATAACATTTTCTTTATTCATAACTTGACGTACGTTGTAACTATCAACATTTTTACTTCAATGTGGTTAAAAATAATATGTCAACCGTTTGTTGACAACAATGTTTTAAAAAATATTACATGAACTTCCGTTCTTCGATAAATGAGCTTTATTTTAAGATCCGGTTTAAAAATACTTTATTTGAGAAGCCAGTTAAATTTTTCAGCTACCATTTAAGTGAACAGAAATAACTCAATATTCAAAGCGTAAAGACTTTAAAATGTGAATAATTTCATAAATACTCAAGCAATTAAGTAATTTTTTTATACGATTATATTGAATCTGACAGATCGATGTTATTATATAGTAATTGTCAACAGAAAGTTTTCTTCGAGCTATTAACATGCAAAATTCCATAAATAACATCCATATTTTATAAGTTGTCATTAAAAATATTTTTGATGTTATACGTCATAAATTTTCGAGTCACAATTTAAATATTTTAATCATTTTAATTGTTAATTATATTAATAAAGGTAATATTTTAATAATTTTATTCGTCAACTTATTATCTTTCAACACCAATCATAAAATATTTTCTAAATTAAGTAAATGCAATTTCCAACAACCTTGAATCGTATAACCAAGCTCAACCATAAATATATTCTTCTCTCTTGAAGATTAAAGCAGCATTCAAAGTAACACATGTGAAATTTCCGCGTAACTCAATACACAGAACAAAGTACCATTCGTCACGGAATTACTCTCAGCGACGTTAACGAAACGCCTCGCGTCGTCGTTCCCTGTGCAATAGATTTATTTCACAAAGAAACAGCAGCAGCAGCAGCAGTAGTAACGTAGACCGACGTGGAAACAGTACTAAGTCCGTGAGAACGGAACGGCCCTGGAGAGTAAAAGAGAGGAGTAGTATAGTACGCAGGGCAATCCTCATTGTAATATTTCGCGTCGCGCACAGGATATAAAGCTGGAGAAGAGCTAAGGGAGGGGTGAGCTTTAAGGTTACGGGCGAGATAAATAGAAAAGAAGGAGCCGAGCGTGAGCAAACGTTTTATCACGTTCCTCTCTGCGGATTCCGCGAAGGAAAGAAGAAAGGCTTCAAGATCGCGAAGAGAGAGAGAGAGAGAGAGAGCTCTTGAAAGTGAATAGCGATTTTTTCATTCGTCAGTCCAATCTCCTTGTCGTTTGTTCATTTTTTACCCTATTTCTGTCTTGCTGTCCTTTCAAGGGGTTAGGTGAAAAGTTTCGATTCTCTTTATTATTTTTGGCCTCGCGAAATAAGGAAAGAGTGATTCGAGCGTGAACCGCCGCGTCGAGATTATAATAAAGAACAGGAGTCGGAAAAGGGGAAATTGACGTACGCAGTAGTGGTGGTAGGTCTGACCTAATGGCGTTCCCGCGTCCTACGTCCTTCATCGTCTTATTCTTTGAGGTGAGAATGCTCTGAATTCCGAATAGTGAGAGAACTTCAGATGGATAAGAGGAGAGGTACGAAGATTTGGTTTTTGTGTTGTTATTTTGATATTTACATACAAAAATAACTCATATTTTTTTATATATTTTTCTTTTCCATTTGAGTTCAAGTATGTGTTCATACGCGTACGCTATTAAATTATACATTACGACATTGTAGTCATTTCAATGTTAAATCTTGAATTTTACGTAAAATCACAAAAGCAAAGTCGGACAGGATGTCATGGTTGTTTTTTTTTCTCGTTGCGCACAACAACCATCTGGATCTCTTTTTTTCGCTCTCTCTCTCTTTCCCCGTCCTTTTCTCCTCACGTTAATTAGAGGATATATGTGAAAAATGCAGATTTACAGTGTACAAAGAAAACAAGAAATTTTATACAAAATATAACTTGCTGGGAAAACATTCTAGAGCGAATATTTCGTTCGCCTGACGTATTTTACATACATAATGTAGAGAGTGAGAGAGAGAGAAAGAGAGAGAGAGAGAGCGAATGCGACAGCGACGGACAGAGGATGAATTAAAATTATTCATCCCACCTCGGTCGCAGTGAAAATTCGTATTTACATTGTTTCGTGGCTTGCGCGCGTGGGCGTTAAAGGCGCAACGTGGACGCGGGCGTATTTGAAAACAGTTTAAATCCGATATTAACACAGTTTTCTTTGGGGTGTCACTGGCGGGAGTGTGAACGAACGAATGAACCGATGGGTTTGCGATCGAAGGGAAAAGGTGGAAAAAGAGCAGTCGAGAAGCCTTCGGTTGACCTAATTTTAAAAGTATAAATCGAGATTTATTTGTCTTTTATAGTTGAAAAAATATAGTAATATATACCATATGTTACAAATGTTTTATTAAACAAAGTTAAAATATTTATACAACCTAAAATGAAACTCGTAAAATCAGTGAATATTATTTTATAAAGTAGTAAACTATGTAGCTTGCATATTAAATCTACATAAAAAACAACATCGATAAAGTAAAAATAAAAAATTATATGAATAAAAGTTTTCCAATATCACCGAATTCCAATAAAATAAGCATTTTTTAAGCAATTATACACAAAATTCTCCTAACGGAACATTTTGTAACGAAATTAAAATTAAAAAAATCACCTTTATCCATAAAAACGTTTACCCTGTACCTTCACTAAGTCTGAACGAGACCTCGCTTTATCCTTCAATTTCCCATTACTCCCACGTTCCACCCCTTCCGAAAAACCTCGCCCAAACAAACGTACGAAAGAAGTAAAATAAAAAAAAAGAGCTCCCCGGTTGCCTGCACTCTCGGCAAACTCTCATTTAACCCGTCACTCCTGCAATGGGCATTCAGAAAGAGAAGAAGCAAAAAAAAAACACACACACAGGCAAGCAGAGAGTCCGAGGGAATTAATTCGAACGAGCCGTCGGCGCTCGCTTCCGCGCTCGGACAACATAATGCAGTTCTCTTCAGCCTCCCTCTCCCTTCCCTCGTCTTCTTTTCAAGCGCCTCACCCGTTTCCACTGAACCTTCACACACTCTCTTCCTACACATACAGAGAGATGCAAGCAACGAAGATTTGCTCCAGGGCAAGCGTGGCCGCGCATACAACGTTCTTCTCTCTCTCTCTCTCGAAATTTCGAGGGGCTTTTTTCAAGCGACTCCTCCTCCTACCACCACTGTGCTGCGTTTACGTTTGTCCCTCTCTTCCTTTTTTTCTCTGCTGCCCCGTTTTCATACTCCTTTCTTTCAGTGCACCGGCTGTCCGAAGTTGCGGATCCGTGATAAATGGCGGCGTGTGAGAGGAGAACGAGGAAGAAGAAAAAGTACGAGAGCTGTGTGCGCCCTTTTTTTTTAGGAGAGAGGAAGGAAGAGGAAGGGGTCAGTAGTATAGCAGCAGCAGCAGCTACCTTTTTAAAATCCGACGCGCCGTGGTTTCCGATGAGCGGGTTAAGCGGCTGACTGCTTCTAATGGGGCCTGTTTAGATAGAGAGAAATTAAACGAGCGGGTGGTTTTTCGTGGAGAAGGAGAAGGCGCGTATTATGCACGATTTTCTTTTCACGACGGTTAGTGTGGTTGGGATGTGAAAAATGCAATGCCAAATTTATAGGGTTTGGGTTTTGTACATACTTAACCCTTTCAGTCGCGCAATATTCAACTAAGTTTGGTTGAGAAGGGCAAATATACGTTTCCGATATATTTTTCGACGCTGAAAACGAATCTGATATCAAAACTACAATAAACCCAAATCTAACCCTTATAATGGGGTAAAAACTACCCTTTTTATTATAATATGAAATTATTTTCGACAGATAATTACAGATACACGTTTTTGATGTGTATTTTGACGCTAAACAGAAATCTAGTGTAAAAACTAAAAAATATATAAACCCCTAAAATGGGGTTAAAAGGGTTAAATTGGTTAAAACAAATCGTCATTTTATAATCTCTGTTGATCAAGCAATCAATTCATAGTCTCCAAAATACATACGTTATCAATTTTTTTTCTCTTACAAATTATATTCACAAAAATACAACTTTTTGGCATAAATTTAATTATAATAATTATAAATCCGAAAAGTATTCTTATATTTCTCAAGTTTAAGTATTTATCTAACAGAAAATGCAAAAAAATAAGGGACATGCATTAAATACAAAAAAGTGACGAGAAATATAAAAAAATTGTTGGTGCGTATGAAGGGTGAATTATTTTGGGATTTTTTCAAAGTATTGCTTTTTGTTTTGTAGTGTTTAAAAATATTTCTAGTTTTTCATTTATTGTATACTGTATTTGGATTTTGAAAACTACAATAACTGTAGATATTTATTACTAGGGACGGTTTTTTATTGGTACTTTTGTTGTTATTGGAAAAATAGATGTTACAAATTGAAATAACATTTTTTGGTATACATGAAGTTAACGTATAACAATAAAATTCTCGTTGTTTGTATTTTAAAAAATCTCATGGAAGCTACAAATTTATATACCATTCCGCAATAGTACAGGTAGTATATTCAAAATTACATTGATTTAACAGGATATGTACAAAATGGAGAAATGCAAGGGAATTTACAAACCAATGCTGAAAAAAAAAACAATTCTCGAAAGTGAAGAGAAATTGGAATTCAAAAGGGTAAATTTGCTTAAATAAATAGTAAAATCAAGATTTCTTCCGAAATACAGTAGAAAAAAAATGTAAAAAATAATTTTTTATATATTTCTCCATTCATATATAGGTAAATTCGTATACATATGATAAAGTTCGTATGAATACTGCTGGCTTTTATAATTTTCATATGATTCTAATTGATTTCTTATCGATAATTACTTGGAACAATCATGGTATCTTACAATTCCAAACCAACAGATTTATGTTGACATGAAAACAATGGTTACATAAATCAATATTTATTTGTAATTTAGATCCAATGTATGAAATTACAGCGTTTGTTTAATGACCGGTTTCGACAAACACAATATAATGTAAGCTACAAGTAGAAACAGTCAACCTTGGTGCTACACCTTTGTTTCTACCAATATTATATATCCAACTCAATTATTGTTCCCGAATCTAAAAAAATTATTTACAATAGAATAAAAGCTATTACATAAAATTTAAGCTTTATATTATAAATGAAGGGGAGAAGTTAAATAGCAAAATAATAATTTTGGTTTATATATTTTAAAAGAAGCAACCACATCGTAAAAAGCAACTTTTTACTAAACTTTCAATAAAAAAAACAAAGCCAACCAACAAAACCCCTGATAAACCTCCCAATAAAACACTCACTTTCGCTACGCCATAAACCTCAAACGAACACCTCACGCGTTTATTCCTCCTCTCTCTCTCTCTGAAAATTACAAAACAACGACGATACCCCGGCGTGCACGCTCTTCTCACTATATTATTTCTTCTTCACTGTGCGAGAGATAAGGACGTGACGGATAAAGTTGCGCCCGTAGCTTGGAATCCCGTGAAAAGTGTGTATCGCGCGCACAGAGAGAGATAGAGAGATAGAAGAGAATCCCGTCGTGTCCTCTTTCTTCTCCCGGCAGCAGCGACGGGCCTTTGGCTGTTGCACGCGCAGACAAAGTATAGCGTTGGCGGCACTCGGCGAGAGGCTGTTTAGAGAGTGAAATAAAGTATGAACGAAAGCACTCCACTTAAGCTGCTTCTTTAAGGTGAGCGTGTGCGCGCGCGCGCCTCTGTATTTTTCACTGTGTGAAAAATTGGCGTGATATTAGGTCGCAGTGAAGGTTTATTGCGATTTTGCGATATTGAAGGGATTTTTTGGTTAGATGGAGATGAATAGATTGATAGTTTTGGTTTTGCTTGGTTTTGTTGTGGCTGGAGTGTTGTGTGTTTTGATAATTATTTGGTATGTATTGTGACAATGTGAGTTGTGATTTTTATTAAACGCAAAGACTAATAGTAAATGTTAAATATATTAAAATGAGCAGGAAAAAAGGAGTACATGTTGAAAATTTTTAATAACCATTTTGAAATTTTTAAATCTACGTTATCGAAATAGAATGACTGTTAATTAAATATACGAGTCGTTAGGTTCTACATCAATATTAATTTTCGCTTTATTTTTTGAAATTTAGGACGAGTTATACTTTAACATCCTCTCACAGCAGCTATACACACTCACAATATACAGAAGCCATAAAAAGATAATAAATATTTTCTTTTTCTATCTGAATGTTATTAGTTATGGCCGCAACGTAACACGTTTGCGAAAAATTTTACGTCTTCCAAACACGCACAACGCCTATAAAATAAACACATTTACGATCTTTTTTTCTTACTGCAATATATATTGAATAGCCCATACTTTTTAAAGAACAGCAGCTAAAGCTAAATTATGCCTACCAACGTGTTCCTTCCACTTATACCTGAATCCCAGCACGCCCCTTCTTCACGCGGAGAAAAATAATGTAGTAAAATTTATTATTTTTGATATAGTACACATGGAACAGACTCATTTTATCTTGAAAATTACAACAGTAAATTACAAATGGTAGCAATTTTTACTAAAAATTGTAATATAATATTTATAAGAACACGTCTCTATCCGACAGTCACTACCAAAAACAGTAATTTCCACTACCCCTATTTATCTCCATTACACTACATCACTTACTCGTCGCCACTCTCCCTTCTTATATACGTAACAACCCAGTTAGTGCATAAACCTCGCTAAGTACACGACTCGCTCGTCTATTTGCGTGTACGCGCGCGAGGGCTTCACCATCCCTCTCTCTCACTCTCTCTCTCTCTCTCTCTACTACCCACTCCTACACAGGGTGTACACGCATTAGTATGAGCGCCAGCGGGTGTGCGTCCGAAGGAATGGGCAAAGCTCGATGTACGTGTATTTGCGAGATAGTCAGGCCGAGATGTACGCCTGTGTGCACTGCCTCGCACGCGTTGCATCGTCTACGTGTATGTGCGAACGGAAACGGATGGCCGAAACGATCGGATTGAATGGATCGCGCCCTCCGGGAGAGAGAGAGAGAGGGAGAGGATGGAGGGTAATGCGCAATGCCGGATGCTCGGGTACAACGTGGCGTGTGTAGGGGTTGGGTTAAAATATTTAAAAGACTCTGTGTTATTGCTACGACACTTCTTTTCTAGTCGCCGCAGTGCTGCTCTGGGTACTTTAATCATTGACGTTGGTGGAAGAAAGAGAGAGAGAAAATTGTTGCATTAGCGAATCACAGCGAGAAATCACGTGCTGTGTATAGTGGGAGGGAGACTTTTACGAGCACGTCGTAAAGTGAATCGACGTGTTGCCTTTTGTATGGGAAAGATTTTTTCTTAATAGATTGTGCGAGTGTAGTGAATATGAAGCGAGTTCTTTAAAAAATTTTTTGTGGGAGAGATTTTTGGCCGATTATATATAGTTACGGAAAAGGAGGTTTTATATGTTTGAAATGAAGTTATGTAGAAAAATAAATATAAAACATACTAGGCGAGACTGGATGTAGATAATATTTATAGGATAGGTTAGATAACTACTAATTACTCATGATTAAAATAATAGGAAATTGCTGTTGATGTCAGTAACGTAGAGTGGAATAAGGAATATTTATGTAAATTTTTTGTCGATAAGATGTAAGCTTAAACATTTTGTGTAATAGAAAGACTTTTTATATTTAAATTTTTAAATCAATCAACCCACTTTTTTAATTGAAACGTATCTTTGAGGCGTGTTAGTTAAGTGTTTCAGAGCAAGTTGGTTGTTCAAACAATTATTCCACTAATTGAATCTTTTAGAAATAAATTGTTCAGATATTGAACATGATTTGTTCGTTACAGTTAAAAAAAGGTGAAATGTAAAAGGTTTGCCAACTATCCTGGGTCTTGTATTGCAATTTTTTATTTAAATTAAGTTTTAATTTATTTATTTAGTTTACACAGACATGTATGAGCTTTGAAAATGTGTAATTCTTTGTTAACCATATATCCATTTACTTTTGTTACCATATAATGATTTTTACATACAAACATTTCTTTATTGACAATGAGATAGATTCTTTCTTAGAACCAATCACATGCCAATAAAGCACAACCATCACTTCAATCCCGACCAAACAAAACCCAAAGACTCCGCAAAACTCGTCTCTCAACACTACTTCAGAGGGATTAAAATGTACAGCTGAGCAACAGTTTCGCGCAAAACTCATTACCGGGAAACAGTCGCAGCTTTGCGAGACGACGTCTTTTCATCTCGCGCTAATCATTCGCGGCGACGTAATGAAAGACTATTCGGTGGATACGAGCGAGGCGTAGAAAAGAAGCAAAGTCTTTGTTGCGGAATGAAATTTGCGGTTCTTTGAACAACGAATAGCGAATAGTTTTTTTCAAGTGGTTGTTGATTGCTGATTTATAAAAAAAATACAGAGAAAGTCTTCTTTAACAAATCTTTACGCTTGGTGAATAAATAGTTAATTATGGAGTGCGATGTTATACTTGTTATAAAGTCAGTACCGACGTAATTTTAGATTAATAAAAAAAATACTATTAAGGCGATGTAAGCTTCAAAATTTACCCGAATCCCTTATTTAATAACCTAACGTACAAACATTTATTTGGAAAAATCAGTCTGTCAGGTGCTCTGGGTATGTAAATACTATACTCAAAACTGTTTTTGTGTGATTCTATAATCATTTCCTTTAGATATGTTCGTTTTAAAACTGGCTAAATTTTAGAAATACAGATTTCTACTTATTGACACTGGGGCTTTTATTTAATTAAATAAGTGGTCTGAGTTGACTTTTGGAAAATCAGGTCTGGCAGGCGCTCCGTATGTATAAATTTTTTTGGGGGTAACTCTATTAATATTTGCAAAAGATATAGACATTCTAAAATTATCTCGGTATGTTACATTACCTTAAAATCGTGCAGAAAATAATATAATTGAATATAACAGTGGCGTTGGCAAAAGAGCTATTGTGTTTATACTATTTAAAAAAAATGAAAATATATAGAAGCAGTTTTAATATGCATCTTTTCTTAACGAAGAAGAATACTGATATAAAGATACATGTCAAAAATAATAAGCGTTATGTTTCCACTACTGTACACCCCGTTCATTATAAGCATGAAAGGGATATGACAGCATATTTTTGCCGAACCTAATTATGGGATTATTAAAAAAAAAAGATGGATATTGTTACAGTGTTCAATTTATCTTTTAAAATATATTTTAGTTTTTGACATTGAATATCCCACATTTTCTTCATGATAATTATTATTTAACAATTTTAATAAACTATATACCATCCACCCTTATTCGAAATCCAAACAAGAGCCACATAACTAAACCCTCCTTAATATTTCCCTTCCGCCAAAATTGAAAACCAAAAGAGAAATACACTCTTCCATCCACGTATATCGCGCATTCCTTCCACCTCTTCTCCTTCAGCCACTAAACGACTCACATACCGCCACATACACACACGCATACAAAGACGCTTCTCCGCTCTTTCTCTTTCTCTCAAGAAAAAAGACTTCCCATACGCAAGCGTACGCGCGTAACGAGAATAAGAAGGAGAGCAGACAGACAGACGGTTGCTTCTACTACTACTACTACTACTACTACTGCAAGCGACGGCGTCGGCTCGAGTTTTGTAGGTTACCCGGACGCGCGGGAGCGAATATTGCGCTCTCTCTCTCTCTCTCGTTCTCCTGCAGTCGGAAAAATGTGCCGCGGAATGAAATTCTTCGATGGGGCGGTAAACGGCGCTGTGCCGACTAAGTAAATAAAAATAAAGAAGCCTCTACTCTTCTACTCCTTGGTACTGTGTGCTGTGCGCGCACAGCTGTTTGCGCGTTTTCCTCTCGCCTCTCGCGTGCAGTGCGCGGGTCGCCGACAGTGGAATTCTATTATACCAGGAAGTTGTTCGGATGCCGAGGTAGGAGGTGGAGAGGTGAGACTGAAAGAAGTGTGAAATAGTGTGAGAGAGAGAGAGAGAGAGAGAGAATAGACGCGAGCGCGCGCGTACGAAAAGGGATTAGATTGGATTAAACGATATTTTATTGCTTGTTAAGTTGAAACGAGAGTCAAGGGGAGGGGTGGAAGAGAGTTGGACGGTTGTATAGGAGGTTGCGTACATAAGGTTCATTGTGGCATAGTGTGCAATTCTGGCTAATACCGTTTTGTGGAACTTGCTAATAATGATTGGGTTGGTTGGTGAAGGTAAGTTTTTTGGGATTAAGGGGTGAAACTACAGAGATTCGTAGCTTCAAAGGGTTCCGGTAAAAGTTTTACGTTAAAATGAAACCTGGAAAGCTGTATATTTCTAGCTCATTAAAAATATCAGATGAGTACACGGATGGTGATAATAAGTGGTGGTAAAATTAGAAATTTAATGTACATTTTAAGAAAACTCTTGGTAAGACATTTTGAAATATTTTCATAAACAACGCCTTGCAGTAACTGAATATATAAAGCTTGTAATTTTATGTTTCTGAAAATGAAACAATTCGCGAGCTAGCCGAAATTTGCTACTTTTCTTCCAAACAAAAAAAAAGATTTTCTATATTTCTTTTACGCACCATTCCTTTCGCTATTATCGATTTTCATCCTACATGAAAATACAACCTATAAATTTCCTACATTTATTTCAGCCAAAAATCACAAAAGAAACTATCTCCCCGGGCCAGTAAATAACACCTTCGCGCTCGTAATTATGTTAAGCACTTCGCGAAAAATATAATCTATTGAGATTATAAATAAAAAGACGGCCAGGGGATATGCGAGAGAGAGAGAACAAGAAAGAAAGACTGCGCAGAGGGAGAGAGAGAGAGAAAGTACGCGAGAGAAAAATGCGCGGAACGAAGAGCTACCGTGTGTTTTTCCCCGGGCATTTGTGCGAGTTTGAGTAATGAGGTAGATACGAGTCGCTGCGTAATTGCGTTACCGCGAGCGGGGGTAATTAACTCAGGTAGTAGCAGTGGGCATGCGGAACAAAGGGACCACGAGAGGAAGAATCGCACATTTTAAAAAGAAAGAAGAAGGAAACATTGGAATATGTGGTTGTGAAATTGCGGAAAATTGATGTTTGTTGGCGGGGTTTGAATAACAGGGTGAGTGGTGGTGGTGGAATTTGCAATTGCGAATTATAATTGCAAAACTTGAAAATTTCTCAAAATTCTGTATGTCCGTGCGTAGTGGTTATTCATTCTTTTGATGATTTTTCAGGTCTTCTGCTGGTTAGTCTGTTCCATTGTGCATCATTTCGTAAATTTCAGGCAGTGTAATGATAAGCAACATGCTTGTGTCTGGATCGTTATCTCTTTTCTTGTTTCAACATTAATTACGCTCAACTGCACGGAACTTCAGAGAGCATAACAATAAAAGAAGATTGAGATAGGGCAAGAACTACGCGACCAACAATAAGAATAAAATAAGTGAGAAAGGAAGAGAGATGAAAGTGTTCCTGAAAAATGTATGTTATTGCTCTGGTACGATAATTGAATTTCAAATAAATAACTTATCATTTTATTGTGTTCATAATATTGTTGTTTTATTGCAAATGAATGAGAATTGACTTTAATCTCAAATGAAATGGTGTATTAATTGAAATATGAAATATTTGTGTTAATATCAAAATTACTTCGGAATGAATGAAAATATTTTTTAAATATATTACATTAATCAGTATCAACCAGCGAAATTTTAAACCAAATTAAAAGGATTTCAGGATTTATAGTATTAAAATTTCCGTGACGAGCACAACCATAACGTGGTTAGAAAAAAGATGTTATATTACACAAGTTTTATCAATTTCAATCCTAAATATATATGTTTTTAAATGTATTTATGGCCTAGTTCTTTTTTTTCCTTTGAATTGCGACGCGGAACGCAAGAAACGCATTAATATTATGAAATATTACAAAGAGAACTTCCCTCGTAAAGCAAAAAGATAACACGCAGATGTTTACTACATTAACACACATCCGAAAGAACTCGAAAAAAAAGGAAATATCACGAGAGCGGGAGAAAATAAGAAAACCGCGGTGAAATACCATACGCTGCGTTCGCGAGTACAAGAGAAAAGCGCAGCGACGGTAGCGCAACTCGCAGAAGAAGAAGAAAAAACGTATAAAACAGTAGCAACCCCGACAGGGCCAAAAAGCAAGTGATGAGAAAATAATGAGAGTAAAACAGCGTGGCAGTCGAGAGGAGAGGGGAAGGGGTTAAAGGCAAGGCAAATATTTAAAATATCCGACAAAAAACTTTCTCTTCTTCTTTCGCCCCCTTGCCTCAAGAAAAAAATAGACGCGCAACGCGTAAAACGGAAAATGCAGATAACGCAAATTAAATAAAAAAGACACGGTGGGCTTGAATTGGAAAAAAGAAGAAGAGAAGGGGAAGAGAAGAAGGGTGAGAAATTAAGAATGAGAAGAGGACGCTGAGAGAAAAGAGCATTAATTTCGAGCTTCTGGCGCGCCACTTAGTCGTGAAGAAGATGAAGAAGAAGGTGCCGAGGAAGCGGAAAATGTCCGGTGTCGCTTTGATTATTTTCCGCGGGTCGTTTTTTTTGAAGGTCGCGAGTTGTCTTTGTGAATGAGTGGATCTCTTACAAGAAGTAGATTGTTGCTTGTCATCGTACATTTGATCGTGAATAGCAGTGTGATTATCACGCAGGGAAAGAGTTTCTTTAATAATGAGGCAACAAACTTAAATTATGCTATAAAATATGTATAGTTATAAAAATGTAATTATCAATTATTCTATATTAAGTATTCGTTTAGTTGAAATTGTAAATGTAATCGTTAACGCTTTTGAAGTATATATGCAGATATTTAAGTCATGTTTATTTATAACGAATGAATTTCTGTCTTTGTAATACCGCGCACGTGCTTCAATTTCCTTTTTTTTCTTCTTTAATTAGAATTACACGAGTTACCTTTAAATAACGCTCGTAGCGAGACTTTAATAACTACTCTGATGGCTGTAAATCGCAGGGCTAGACTGACAGAGAGCTGGAAGTTTAATTACGAAGGAAAAATTCATGACGCTTTCCATTTATTATTGTAACAAGTTTCTCGCTACGCTGAGATATAAACATACGTATGAGAGTTTATACTATATATATATATATATATATATATATATATTTCATCAAGTTTTCTAGAAATATCGTTATGAATTTTATATTTTTAGTAAAATTATATGCTGCTATTTTAAATATGAATTATGCATCGAAACAACATTAACTAAAGGTAAGTGAATATTTACTTGAAGAATATGTTGAGTTAATATTGTCTTGAGCCAAGTAATTATGTACATAATTTTAAAGCATATTTGCTTTATTCAAGAAGTTTATCCTTAAATTAAAAAAGTAACATAAAAAAAATCTATTTAACGTCAATAATTCTCTCTCGAGTAATAAATACAACGGCAATGTAGTTGTGAAAAATTCGGATTTATTAAATATACGTATATAACATCTAAATCAAAGGTATTTTATGATAAACGCATTCTATCATTCTTTAATAATTCATTGCAAGTACTGATCTAATTATAAAACTGTAAAATCAATTACACCCAACATCACCTAAAAAGCTTTTGCCATGCATTAAACACGAAAAACACTCTCAAAAATATCTCTCTCGCATCTTTCTTCCTTTACTATTTCCCTGCACACACCGAGTGAAATAACCTCTGAATGCAAATATATACGTATAGCTCGCGCATTAATTTTTCTCTCTTCTCTGTCCCTCAGCCATTCGAATTTTTCGCGCTCATCAGAATTAATTTCCAGTACCCTCACGCTCCAACTTCGTACCTTTTCTCGTGTAAAAGGCAACAAACGCACAGACACACCAAAACCCTTCGATCTCTCCTCTCTCGCTTTGTCTCCTTCTCTCTCTCTCTCTCTCTTTCTAGAGGACACGACGAACCAATATGCGGCATCTGGCGTTACACGCTTCAAGCCGCGCATAACAAGCTACCCTCCCCCTTTCTCCTCCTTCGCCTCTGTCCGCTTCCCAGACGGCGCGCAGGCGCTGATGGGAAAAGTTGCAGCTTGCAAGCTCAGATGTCCGCCTCATCCTCTCTCTCTCTCTCACTCTACCCAACCTACACATCCTTCCTTCCGCTGCTACTACTGCTGCTGCTGCTGCTGGTGGTCCTGCATAACGCGCTTATGGCGCGACACGGGTAGCTTGGCTATATTTGCCAGAGGCACAAGCAACGTAGAGGGGGAAACGGGAGGGGAGGGGAGAACGCCTCGATTTGCGAAATTGCGCGTGATCCTGCGGGGAAGACAGAAGGCTGCAAAGCGCTTTTCCATGGTAGCTAGCGAGCGCTGCTGGCGGAGAATAATGAATATTGAGGGGGCGGGGAGGGGGGAGAGGAAGGAGTGGAAAGTTTGTGGTGGAATAAAGCGCGATTATAAGAAGGAAGGCGGTGGGAGGCTCGTAAAAAGTGACGATTATATCGTTCGTCGCTTGTTTTTTTAGATTGCGAAGGTGTTTTCGTGTTTCGTGCATATAGGATGAATCGGGCCAGTAACTGAACAACACCAACCAGTAGATGAACACTTTTTTTTAATCTTTATTTTATTGTAGAAATATATCAATTATATTACTGATATTTCATCAAATACAACATATATTTAAATTATTTTATCTATACAATAGTTTTTCTATATGCGTAAAGAAACAATTTCTTTAGAATTCGCACAAACTCTATTTAAGGTTGTTACTATATGTTTATCATGTAATACACGGTTAGTATGGGGTGTTCATCTACTGGCATTTACTAATATACTCATATAATTACGTCTGCTTTTGTACTTTGAGTACGTTTATACATACGTCACAAATTTTGCGATATTAAAGATCTTATATCATTTTATATAAGAAAAAAATAATATTTTTAATAAATCGGCAAACACAAACTTCGGCTTAACTGTTCATCTGTACTGGGCGATTCACCCTAGCTTTTGTTTCTGTTTAATTCCAATTGTATTTCGATATTTTCTGTTTTTTTTTTCATTGTGTATTTAAACCGGGAATTAACTTGTTTTTCAAATTGTGAATTGTAAATTGTGTGTGTATGTGTGTGTGCATTGTACAGGCGATGAAATAGTATTGAATATTTTTTTCATTTATTCGAAAAATATAATAAAGCATACAATGAAATATTCCTTTTTTTCCTAAATAACAAATATTAATGCGTTGAAACGAATAGAGATAAACCCTCGTATCCTCTTTCTGTGCGAATCACTCAGCAGAACAAACTGTATGAAATACGTCATTATTCACGGTCAATCTATTCGTAAATATAATCCAATGAGAAATTTATCTCAAATTCTCTCTATCTCTCACTCACTCAGCAATGATACTACGCATGTCGTGTCCTACTTTTAGCGGATATCATACACGTGCACCCACACACACATACACATAGCGGATGATTCGCGCTCAAGTACACATGAGAAATTAAATTTTTTATCAGCCGTTACACTTTGTTTACCGGCTGAGCGTAGATTGTACATAGGCATACAGAGAATTTCACGCTGGCGTAAATATATTTTAAAGCGGAAGAGAGAGAGAGAGAGAGAGAGAGAGAACGTTATGCAAAGTATACGAACAGAGCAGAACTTTGTTTACACGTTTAGTGCGCGTGCGTGCTTGAGTCCTTTGCATGCCAAATTGCATATATATCGAGAGGGAGCGTCTATAGTTTCTTTTCCATTAATAATATCGATGCCTGCGTGTGAGGTTGACATTAGCTCGCAGTAGTAGAGTATCGATTGCGTTTAGAGTGATTATTTAATTCGTTTATTTTTCATTTTATTCAATCAATGTTGTATATACAAATAAAAACATTGAAGCGAATAATGCTGAACGCTCGTTAAATATTTAAAGTAATAAATTCATCTTCATTATTGTTCTGTTGCATCCATTATGGTTAAAAGGTCGATGTACTTCAGTAAATATTGTACTTCTGAGTGCTTAATAACCATTTCAACGTAAGTACTCTCTCATTGCTAACGAGTGGAAATATCAACAAGACTGGAGTATACATTATATATATATTTAATTGGGCTAAGTTTTATACAAGTGAAGCGGATATATTATGCTCTCAGTGTGTAATAAAAGTGACGTTAAATCAAGAGGGTTTTGTATATACAGTTATCATTTTTGCACTCGAACAATAATGAAATTTATATGATGATAACGAAAGATCAATAACGATCGATTAATTATGCAACAATAGAGGTAATTATTTTACAGCGAATTATTTTCAAAGAAAGTTTTGTAACAACGAAAATTGAATGAAAGTAGGATAATTTTTACAAAGTATCGCATTTTCAAGAGTTCTTTTCTCTCTCTCCTCCAACAAGTTACATAACATTTCTGTCACAATACAAAAAGCAACCCAATTATTTTACAACAACTTCACTTTGGTAACGCGACGTGGAAAACTCTTTAACAATAGACAGCGAAAGGCAGAGGAGGAAAAAATTTATTTGAAAAAATTATAATGTTTGCTCAAACCCAAAGCGAAACGCTATTCTTCCTTCTACGTAAGGAGAAAGAGAGAGAGCAGCGAAAAGAGGATGAATCCTCCTCAAAAGAAAGCGAAGTACGAGCTAGCGAGCGAGCAAAGAGAATAACGAAAACACGAAAGAGAAAGAAGAGTGAGAGACGCTCTACTCGAAGAAATCTCACAGTAGCGCGAGAGAAGCAACGGATGTGGCACAATTCAAAAGACTTTGCTGCTCTCTCTCTTCTCTCTCGCTTCATTCCATTACGTCGCTCATATTACGCGAAACGCGAGTCTATTCTTCGTCAAAAGACACATACGCGCAGAAACGATGCGCATTACTATAAATAACCTCGATAAAAGGCCGATTCTACTATACCCTCTGTCTTAGAGTAAACAAAGATATGCATAAATAACAGTAAAATCCGAAAATTTAGGAATTCGAAGGTTAAGTATATATATTATATATATGATACGAGGAAAATCGTAAGGGGGAAGAAAAAAGAAGGACGGATATGCAGGCGGCTACCCTTAAGCCAACGCGTCCTTTCGCCGGCACGCAATGCAGACGTCGTAAAAGCCCTCGGCGAAAGGTAGAATAACGAAGAAAGAGAAGAGGGAACGACCTACTTTCACAGGGGCGTTTTCTTTTCCTCTACGACTCGTTTCATCTCACCCCCCGACTGCCGCTGCCGCCGAGACTCTCGGACGCTCTTAATTCCTTCCGCGCGACCGTTTTCGCCGCCTCAAAGAGCTTCAAGGTTCTCGCGAGGCTATAGCTAGCGTGAGAAAATTTTTTCACTCCAGCTTTTTACTTGCCTTTTCTCTCTCTTCGCTATGCGCTAGGTCATAATGACGTTTTCTAAACTGGGGACGGTTCTGGTTCTTCTAATCGTTAAAGAGAGGCTGATGCCGCGAGGCTTTTTCGGAGAGAGGGAGAATGTTTGGGTGTGTTTGAGTGGTGCCGGGTTGTTTTTTTTTGGGAAGGATTTTAGGGTTTGAAAATGGAAGTGGGTTGTAGACGTACGCTGTAGTGATTGTGTGGTGGAATTATTTTTGTTTTAAGTTTTTGAAATTGAAAGCTTTTGGTGTAATAAAGGTACGAAGTGTGGATAAGTTAAAAGGGTAAAGAATCGTGAGATGTAAATTTAATTATTCGGTGAATAAAATCTATAGAATTTCTATTATCAGAGAATACTGAAAAACTGATAAGTTCAAATTATAGAAAAGTTCATAATTGGTAATCAATGGCTGGCGAAACGCGGATTATATTACTGTCATGCAAAAGAAAAAGGGCATAACTACATTTTGTAGATATGTATAAAAAAAATGTCTTGATGTATTGTCAAAAAAATTATCCTCAGAATTTCATATCTAAGTTATATTTTACGTAAGTAGATTAAATCACGTTAGGTCAGGCATCTACTCTCCAAAAAATACATAAGTGTAAAGTCGCTCACCGATAAAAAAAGTGAAAAAAACCTGATTATTCAGTGAAAATTCACGTAGTATTATCCAGTAAAAATCCGATTTCTCCACTTTGTTTTACTTATTCGTACGATTGAGCAATTTTTCACTTGCTACTTTTACATATATATATTGTAAAAAATGCTTACAATAACCTTCACATCATAAATTCTCAAAGTAATTAATGTTCTCCGCTACTAATAACATTACCATCCGCAGCGATGAAAAACCAAATCACACGCCGGAGTCCCAAAAAAGACGAGACAAACTTTCCAACCCTTCTCACACTCCTCTTCTACCCTATCCTTAATAAGGAAGCTCGGCAGCAGACACTAGCTCTCACGTGGCTCATACGTTACGTTCCGCTGTCAACTCGCGAGATTAAAGGAGCGCGCCTTTCGTACCAGGTAAGCAAGAACTAAGGGGAGGGGGGAAAAAAGAAGAAGAAAAAAAAGCTCCCTCGTAGAAGAGAGAAAGAGAGAGAGAGAGAGAGAGAGAGAGGAGAGGAGAAACGCGAAAAGAGACGGAGGCGACTTTTACGAGGGCAGCCGTCGTCGTAGTCCTCGTCGTACGCACGTGGCTCTCTTATCGAGTTTGTGCAGTCCGCGCAGCTGCTGGTGCGATCGTAAAAAAAAACGAAGAAGAAAGAGCCAGCAAGCGAGTTTTCTTCTTTCCTCGTTCTATACTCTCTCTCTCTCTCCCTCATCTTCTTTTTCTATCCTTATGTATATGCAAGACGTTCATAAGTGGTGTATTCGTTTGCGGTGGTGTGGTGTGACGGTAGTACGTGTGCGGGGGTGTAGCGTAATGACCAAATCAAAGTGAACCGCCGCACATTGTAAAATCGTAAAATTCGTAATTTCGAAGCTACCGCCGCCACCGAAACTCTCGGCTGCTGATGGAAAAATTTCACCCTCTGTGTGAGACAGCACGAGGTAATGGCCGATAGCACAGTTCTTTTCTTTCTCACACTTTCGGCCGCGTTTTCATACTTTCCGCGCGAAGAATTTTTCGATATGAAGAAAAGGGTAGAGAGGAGACAGAGCTCGAGGAGGGGAATTGATTATGACTATAGGTGCGCAGTTCGATTTTGTTATCTCTCTTTTCATTTTTAATCTTTCGAATTTTCCGGGATTCGCGAGGTGGCAGTAAGTCTTACAGAGATTTTTTATAGGAGATAATTTTAACGTTTTTGTTTGCGGTCGAGGTCGTAAAGTTTTTTTCCATTCTTTCGGTGCTCAGAAACTTAATTAAATCGCAATGTTATAGCTTTGCCCGTTTCCCTGGTGGAAATTCGTCTATTAAAAAATGACTGGATTCTTGGTAAATGCCGAAGGATAAATGGCTAATTAATGGTTATGGTAACACACATTTTTCCCCTTATCATTCACCGATTTAATGGATTAGTAGTAATAAAGTAGAATGACGTGATCTCAAAATATTTTATCGACGTTTAATTCACAGTCTTGTTGCTAATTTGAATGAATTGAAATATAATTGATAGCTTACTAAAATATGAACAATCTATGTAGATAGAAAAAATATTTATTCATTTCTAGGTATTTTGTAAATTGATTACCGTTAGATCTTGTATCTCTCTTACGTCTTATTTTAATAAAAAATCTGCTACTAGCCATTTTTAACTAAAAGAGTAATCAACTTTAATA
This sequence comes from Torymus tubicola, assembly GCA_035583055.1. Classification (NCBI taxonomy): domain Eukaryota; kingdom Metazoa; phylum Arthropoda; class Insecta; order Hymenoptera; family Torymidae; genus Torymus; species Torymus tubicola. The sequence continues at coordinate 27,845 of JAWWEQ010035101.1, forward strand.
CCTTTAAAATACTGAATAGAAAATTTACACGAATATTTAATAAAATGATTTTATTTTTTAATCTATTTAATGTTCTAATAACAGAAAGAAGCATATCATAGTGAGATAGAAATAATTGGGCAAAAGAAATTTCCAACTTTCTAGTATGAATAGCTAGTTATTAGTTATAAAATGTTTTGAATTCTCATCAGAGCAATTGTCTGATTATATCTTTCTAAATCGTCTTGTTAAAAATTTTCAGTAATTTTTTTTTTTCATACTTTTGATTGCTAATTAGAGTATATTAGCCAAAAAACTTTTCATTGTACCAGGCGGTAAAATAAATTGCTGCCAATCCTACAAACTCGCAATAAACTTTGAACCCTAGAAACTTCTAACAATAGTAGTACCGAGGAACTACTTGAATGATTGATCGTTTGTGAGCGCTTTTTATTTTTCAAAAAAAAAGAAAACTTCTACCATGACAAAGGAAAAAAACTTGTTAAATAATTTCCAAGACAATGGTTTATCTCCGCGAAGCGAACAGTCGGTCGGCCTGTTTTCACGCAATATTTCTCGAAAAGAACATTTATCGCCCTCCGTTAATTACCGCTTTTATTAAGGTTATCGTTTCAAAAACATAATTAAAAAAATTAACCGTTAAATCACAAGAAGGAATAAATCAGAAAAGGGCTGAAAGTGCACAGCCAGCTAATGAAGCGCAATGAAAGTGGAAAAGGGGCATCTTTCGCAATCATTCATGACTCATAGAATGTTTGATAAGAAACTGAAGTGTTTGTAAAAAAAAAAAAAATTTGACTCTCCTTGCCAATTACTATAGTACTATACAATAAGGGTTAAAATCTTTACAAAAAACAAATGTTGAAAAACCATCTATTCATGCAGCTACAGAGTTTTAAAAAAGTTCAATATCTCTATCAATTAACTACACACGTTCTCAATATATTAACACGAAAATCATACGAATTCTCACTTATAACCAATAAAAATCCAATCCAACACATTCCATTTAACCCGTAAATAAAAAAAAACACAAACAAGCTTAAACTCTTTTCACGCGAAATTTCTCCAGCCCACCGTTATCACCGTCACGCCATCAATTATCCTCGCTTTCATTAGCTTTATCGCTCGTGAAACGCAATTAAAAAAGAAAAAAAGGACATCAGCGTCGGAATCACGAGGAAAAAAAACGGAAGCCCCGCTGCGCAAACGAATCAACCCTGGTGCAACTAAAATCGCACAAACAGCTAATAAAATGTCTACGCTCGCTTATTTAATGCTTGATAGCCGGTTAAATAATTCTCTAAGAAAGGACATGAAAGAGAGAAAGAGAGAAGACAGCCGGCATTCATTTAGGTACCTGAAACGCCTGTTTGTCCATCGGGTTGGTAGAAGCTAAAGCTATAGCTAGCGCGTCGGTCAAGAAACTGTTCGCCCGTGGGGTCACGTCGCGCTTGAGTTATCGCGCAATACTCTCTGTTGGAAGCGAGTGCGCGCGATGCTGGTTGTTATCCTTTTTTTTGGAGCCAAGGGAAGAAGAAGTGCAGGGGCTAGGGTGTCATAAAAATATTGTGCGCGTTAGAATGGGAACGTGCGTGGAAGTTATCCTCGGGAGAGAAGAGATGGACGTTCGATCAGGTTCATTTTTAATTGGAGGTGTTGGTTTTATGTATGGATTTATTGGAATTAAATTAGTACATATATGGTGTCGTAATTGAAGTTCTAGTCTTGGAATCTGTGGATTAAAATTTTTTTATTTAATTTGATAAACTACGTAATTATATTTAAGTATTCAATTTATTTTAATTCAATTATTTTTATTTGGTATTCGAAAAATTATCGATTATTTATTGCATAATCTATTCTTATTTCTATAAAATATAGGTTTATGTTTGATAGAGATATTTTTCTCAAATTGAAAAGTGATTATCTGAAGTCGGACAGTTTCAGAGTGTTTTAAATTAGGTAGATATCATTGTTAAATTGAAGTAATTGAAGAAATTTACTGGATGAATAAGAGTACAAATTGAGGTTGTTACGAAAACTATTAAAAAGATTATATTTTTCTTTTTCAACGGATTCCTTGAAAAATAAAGTATTTTATTTTATTTCATTTTATTTTACAAGTAAACGAGTTTTAAACCCTGACATCAAACATTAAGTAAGAGTTGACAGATATAACGTGTAAAACGCAAGATAAATCTATAGGTATAATAATAATCTAGATTTTACATCGCTTTTAAATCGTTACAAAATATCATCGTAATCGGTTAAGTTCAAATTAAAAGTTCCGCAAGATCTACATAATTTACAGCGCTATGATAAGCGAGGTTACATTTAAATCTGAATTTTATTATTTGTTGCATGTTCTTGATGTTGTAAGAATTTAAGCTAATCTGAAAACAATCTAAATTAAAATTTATGAAGAAATACAGTTTCATGAATGTTACGAACAGATTTGACTGTATGGATATTATGAAACTTGAGTTGTGAACTTCATCAAACCTTCTGAAAGGCACATGAAATCTATTTGCAAGCTGATAGGAATTTATGCTGAACCAACTCAAGCTTGTTTATGACGCACTTACAATAGGGTACCCAAATAATTAAGGCATAGTTTAGAATAGATGAAACCAAGCTTTTAAATAGAGATTTTCGAAAATTATTTATCATTGATGACTAATTAGCAAAGAATTTCGTATTTGGGTAAATGAAGGTAAATATAAAAAAAAACTTTTTGACAAACTTAAATTTGACCATCTAAGTTTCTTTTATAAATCAAGTTTAATAATACTTTTGATAATAATCCTATACCTGGAACACAAATTAAAAGTACTTCCAAACCGGTTACAACTATTTCAATCTCATGTAAAATAAAACACTGTCGACGACAGATCTCCAAACGAAACTAATTGCACCTCATAAACTCTCACTCTCATTCTCTTCTCTCTATCCCTCTCTCTCTCTTTCTCCATGACTTCATACATGTTCTCTTCAGCTATCTCTCCAACCATCTTTTTATCAGCTTGCCTTCTCTCGCAGCGGCGCGAACTCTGTCTCTGAACTTGCACTCCCTCTTTCTCTCTCTCTAGCGCGCGCCTGGTAAATGATAGCTTATCACTCGCGTCCCGACGCGCGTATGTGCCACTACGAGCTATAGCTTGGCGTTCCTTCGCTTCACTCTCCTCTCTACTACACCAGTGCGTGTCTGCGCGTACACAGATAGGCGAGAGAGAGAGAGAGCTGCTAGCTCGCGAGAATACGAGAGAGGGAATGACGAGAAGATGAAATTTCGAGGATGAATGAACGCGCGATGCGCGCAGGCAGGCAGGCACAGAGCGAGTGCGGACCAATTACTTCAATGCCGGAGTAATGGGAAATGCGATTTTCTCTATGTGCGTGTGTATATGTCTGTAAAGTGAGAAGGAGACAGAGAGAGGAATAGAGAAAGAGAAGAGAGAGAGAGAGGATATCATTTTCTGTGTCTGTACGAGTAGTTCGAACAAACGTCAGGAGCAAGGGCGCGTAAGGGAGAGGTTCTTTGATGGTGTGTTATGTGTGGAGTTGCTCTCTGTGATTTATAAAAAATTCCTTTCGAGCCAGAATTATGTGCATGCGTTTATACTTGCTTTTTTGACATTTTTATCTAGAGAGAAAATCCAAAACAGAAAAATTTTTAACTTTACTTAAGCTTTGAAAAAGTAGATGGAAAGTACGAACAGTTTTAATGATACTAATGGGGTCACAAATAGCTTAAGTTACAGATACGTATAAATTTTACGTTTATTTTTATTTTATTTATAATTTTGAAAAGCCTCGTAGCACGAACAAAAACTACGCCAGTAATTAAAAAAATTTATGTACGTTGAGTCAACTATCTGATTAAATTCATCTTTCTGTAATAAAATCTTTGAGGCATGTACAAGCCTATATCATCAAAATATTTATATTTATAAAATTTTCTATTAGTTTTTCGGCTACAATATAAATGAACGTTGTCCATATAATTACTAGTATTCGAGCTAAAATAATCGTTGGAAAAGTTTCCAAAAAGCATAATTTCCTTTTCGTTTGTATACCATCATAGACGTTTCGTCAAACTCATAACCTCCAAAATTCATCAAAGTGCTGAAATAATGATCCAGTCCGCCACTATACCACGATTTCCCACTAAATTATCCTCTACACGGAAAGAAATCTGCTGCTACTATATTATAAAATTCGTTGCTTATATAGCGTAGGCTTTCACGCTGTGATATTCATATGCGATCGATGCTACTAATGCAACAAAAACGAGCATTATTTGCATGGAAATCTCCGATACCAAATAAGCTCAACATCCTTACTTCACTCGCTATATAAAACCATATGTTTTTGTCTTGTGCCTGATACTAGAAAAGCATCGCGTCACGCTACGTCTTATTCACAAGAGAGCTGTTGCGATTTTGGTAACAACTCTATACGTGAAGCATGTGAGCGGGCGGTAGGTAGCACGAGCACGCTATTGTCCGCTTTCGTCGACCGTTAAATACAATTTTCATAAGAAGCTTTATACCATAATAGTACCAACGTTACGAGAAAAGGGTATAGATGGCATCAATTATGTTTTACTATTTTCTCATGTATTGTAAGTATGAAATTATTACTGCTATTGTTGCGTTTATCATTAGCCAAATGGAATACGAAATATGCATGATTAAAATCGATGCGTTTATTACAACATCTCCTCAATCACTATCCAGGGACACTCGCCCATGTCATTGTCGAATTTAGTTACATACTATCTGCGCTATATCCAACACAGCTCTTATTCATTATATTCAGCTGTAATCGCACGATTACGGGTATGTATATGCGAGAGGCAAGCCTTGATATGGCAGTTTGTAGCATTATGCGCTGCTTAGCAACGAGGTGGGAGGGAAAGGAGATGGAGAAGAGGCACTTAGGACAGAGAGAATGCGTAAGTATAAGCAGCCGCATCAGCGACGACCGGCTGCACTGGTTCTTGTGGCGCTAAATAGCCCAGAAATGATTGCTGGTTAGAGAGTGAATTAGAGATGGTAAATTATAGATACTTCAGGAGGGTAAGTATTTGGGAGGAGATTAGATATACTCTAGTTTATGTATTCGTGACATTTTAAACGAATAATTAATTTTTGAAATTATAGATCGATCCGAAGTACTAGGTGTTCAGTGTTTAAGGATGGTAATTTTAAATTAAGTAATAATGTAGGATGGTATAAAATTTATGTTGATCAATTATTTATTTACTATATCATTAATGAATAATTGTTTTGCTTCTTATTTCTATAGGAAGTTGATTATTTGTACAGGAACGGGGGCAATGTTTAGATGAATTTCGTTATGAACTGAAAGTCAAACAAATGGTTGTTATTCGACACGCGGCGTTAAATTTTCATATTTCAAAGATCATATTTCCAAAAAATACTCCATTTATTTCTGCAATTATTACCGTGCGAAAACAAAAGAAAAAGGTTCAAATTTCACCTTAGATTAAAATATCAAAAATCCGGCTTCGTAGCACATCTATTGTTCGGACTTCTGCGTGGTATTGTTTTCGAATTTCTCTCGAATCCACGCAGCTATTTTCTTGTTTTTTTTTTCTGCCTCGCAAACATATCACTTGACTCAGAGCTATACGACCAAGCAAAATTAAAAATAAAACGAGAAGGAAAAAGGGAAGTCACAAAATTTCCCAACTGAGTATATGCATGCAGGTGGCGCGTGTACGCACGTGCACAACGAAGCGCGTATCATCGGCACAAAAGCGCGGCAAAACAAAAAAAAACGGAGCGTCAAAGTGAAACCCAAATAATCCCCCTCTCAAGCGAATATAATATGAAATATAAAAAAAAAGAAAGAAGGGGGAAAACCAATAGCGATACGCGGCGAAGAAGCAAAAAGGAAAATAAACAAAAGGAGTAAAAAAAAATGGGCCAAGGATTAAAAGAGCCGCGCGAGACGACAGCGCGTAACGAGGTGAAGATTTTTCATACCTTTCTTGCAAAAATTACACAAAGTTAATGGCGGAAAGGGAGAAGGGAGGGAGGGAGAGGAAAAGACGAATGAAACGTAAAAAAGGCAGAGTCGAGAGACGACGACGACGACCCTTCCGTTGCTGCGATTCATTAAGCATGCAATTCCACGACGCGTTTCATTGTCGCGCGCATCTGTTGTCGTATACTCGCTATGTCGACTGTTGGAGTGGATGTACCCAGGGCTAGAGAGAGAGAGAGGAGGACGACATGGTAATCCCAATCCTTATGCAATCCATTTGGCTTCGTTCGCGCAGCGGACGGTGAGTCTTAGATTTGTGGTTAATTGAATTTTCGTGTATACTTGGCCGATGCCTTGTTGAGAGTGAACGAGAGAGAGGGTGACAATACGTGTTTTCGTCGTTTGTTATTTAGATGAGACGAGCTGCGAGGAGACGTTGTACTGCCAGAAGGTGTTTTGGGTTTTTAGAGGACCTAGCGGTCGTTGGTTTGTTTCGCAAGTTGGTTCGTTTCTGAGAATTTGGGCTAGGTTAGGTTAGGTTCGGGTTTTTGATGGTATAATTTACGAGGGCGTTTGAGAGTAATTCTGGTGAACAGGCTATACTTAGCCTGTATTTAAACAATTGAAGTTATTACATCGATGAACAGATTCCTAGTCTGTTAAATAGATTAGAAATGAATGGCTATTGCTAAATATATTATTTCTTTTATTCATTTAAGAACAAAAAACGAACCTTACGTATATTATGAATTTTCTCATAAACAAAAATCTAAATTTTCAACTATAACCTTAGCCTTAAAAATACACCCATATACATTCTCCTCAACCCATCCTCTAAACTTCTATATCCCCGACAAAAAGTCCCCACCCGTAATTTCGGCACGAACATTTGAGAGCACCTTAATACGCGATGCATCGCCCAACGGATTTGCCGACTCATTAGCCATTCGCGCGTACGCGAAAATCCGCTAAGTCGCAGGAAAGAAAGAAAGCAGCAGTACTTAATACCCAGAAGAGATGCATGCACTCGTCCCGCTTGCGAGGTTATATATGCGAGAGCTTGTTGAAAATGAGGGGTAGGGGGAGGTAGAGTGTTCAAGAAAAAGATTGAAGGTTGCATGCGTGCAAACGTTTTTGTGAACATTTTTAGAAGTAGGTTTAAGATGCGAGTAAATTGTTTATAAATATACATGAGATTTTTAGAAGTTTATCGTTGAATATTGAATTTTTTATTAATAAACTGAAACAAAGTTGTAAGCATTTGAAAAATATTTCGTTTATTTTTATGAATAGATGTATACGAAAAATCGACATGGATTTTTTCTTTATATCATTTTTGTTAATATTATTTTCATATAAAACAAGGAATTTTTCATAAACATAGGTACAAATAATATTAAAAGTGACTATGACGAAAAAAAGCTTTCTGAAAAGAAAGGTGGATCAAATAAATTCAATAAAACATACAATTTCAGGGCAGTTTTCCTTCGCTATATATTATTCCTTGAATATTCATACTAATATAGATTAAAGGGAAATAAGTTTCAAAGTTTTCCTCTACGAAATAAACTTCCAGCTTCCTTGACAGCCTCTTTTGCATATTTAAAACTCTCGCAGTATACCTTTCACAAACAAGTAAATAAACATTGCGTTATACGCACGGCTACATATTCATACAGCTTTTTCAATACAAACAAATATAAGAAGACAATAATATTCCTGTATACCACTATTCTACACTAGTATATATATGAAAAAATCTTTCTCTTTCCCATATCGATTGGCATAGCTACAGAGAGAACCGCTTTTGACCCGATGTTTCTCAACATAAACCACCACCACCACCACCAACGATTTTCTTAGCTTTTTAGCGTCACACGCGCTCTTTTCAAAACCCCTCGACTTACCACTCTCGATATTCTCTCGGGCCTTGCGCGCTCCTTTCTCTCGAGAGAATGGTCCTTTTCAAGCGCGTTTTACGAGCCGAGTGAGAGGGAAGGTATCATGGATGGTGCTATACTGGCGAACGGTGTCTGGACGGTGATGGTTTTTTAATGGGGTAATGTTGAATATGACTGTATAGAGGAGGCGAAGGTATGGTGATGAAGATGTGAAAAAATAAGTTTTAGATTTTTGAGCATTAATTTATGGTGAGAGTGGAGGGAAATATGGTTTCGTTGTATACAAATTATAAATCTGACGTAGTCGATTTTGTAATACATTGGCTTTGTTAAATAGGATTACTTTCAGTAAAATAAATTTTACTTTTTTATCATTATGAATTTATGATAAAACGCGTTAATCTGTTAAGGAAACGTTTGATGAAAGTAAATGAGATTTATTCGTACTTAATCATAATTTAGTTGGAAAAATTAATCTCGTTCCGTATAAGGACATTTCAAACACAATGACATTTATTAACATTATTAGTGTCAAAAAATATCTTTCGGCAACAAGATAAAATTTATTGCGGATAATTTACTTTATCTCCAAAATTAACATCTTGTAATATGTAATATTTCATTTTTATTTTTTCTCCAACACAAACCAGTCAGCTCTCCATTTAGCCGTACGATTAGTAATACCATTCATTATATTGTATGCATTAAACGGATACCTGATCCCGAAAACTACTCAGCACACGACAGAAACCGTCTCTTATTAAAACAAAGCGTTTGGAACAACAACTTGGGTACAAACCACTTCAACCTCGTATACCACAACAGTTAACGAACCTTTATAATTACCAACACTTCCTTCAAGACCCCTAACAAAAACCTAGAAAAAAAATGCGCACCACTCCGAAATTTCACGCGTCCGGTCAACCTACAACTACGACACAGAGACATACACATACACTACTACACGAGAAAGTCAACCTCATTTTTCCGCCGCGTAATTTCATAATTCAACACCGCTTTCGCTCGCTTGCCTCTTGACACATATCTGCTCGCGATTCCAGTGCCTACTGCAAAACGCGCCTTGTATCCGTTCCACTTCTCTCTCTCTCTCTCTCTCTCTCTCTCTCTCTCTCTCTCTCTCTCGCGTGCGAGAGTTCTCGCTGCCGCTTGTTTAGATTGGAAATGTGAATGACAGTAGCGCGCCGAAGGAAAATAAACGACGAGTGCTGAACACGTGAGAGTACAAGCGACAAGCTGACGAAAGAGAGAGAGAGAGATACACGCGCGTGTGCACGTCAATCTCGTGGAAATCACTTATACGGTATCGTCGTTGCCGTTGTAGTCGCTGTCGTCGTCGATCGTTGTCTTAGTTTTATTTTCATCTTGCGCTAGTCGAGAGAAAAGAGTAGTCAGAGTTACCAGGGTGTAGAAGAATGAGTATCGATTCTCGCGTGGCGAGACGATAAATGTTTTTTCGATGTTTACATCGGCGTTATTAATAAAGAAAAAAAAGAGAGATGTGGTGCACTGCTCGAAGAGAATCTTTCACGGTAGATGATATGAAGAAAAAGCGGAAGTGGATTTTATGTAACGTTGCACCGGTATCCTGTGCTGTGTTATTACGTATGTGTATAATGTGATTCGTTTGATGTGCAGTGTATAACGTAAATTTTTTTTCACGTATTGAATATTTTTCATTTATGAATATTTCCAAGAATATTATTATCCTGCTTGCAAGTTATCAACATAGGATATTTGAAAATATGGTTTTTAATAATATTGCTTTTTTCTTTTCGATAGAAAAACTGCATTAAAAAATACGTAGAGATTTTAAATATATTGACCAGTCATTTTCCACATGTGCAACATTCGATCACGATTGTTTTCACCAAGTCCACCAACATTTTTTAAAAAATTGATGATGCAATTAAGAGATTGCTCTCTAATTGAACAGGTGCACGGTATTTTTCGTTATCACCTCCGAGGCAATCCAACTTTTTGTATACCATAGTTTTAACCTTACATCCCCATCACATCATACCTGATCATCCACCTGATCGCGATCTTTCTGATTCCCCACAACCTATAATAATTACACCAAATTCTACCTCCCACCTCGCACCTCTGTACCTGCCACACAGACGCTAGAACACGCATGATTCCCATCTCTTCCTTTCCCTCCTCCTCCTCTCTCTCTCTCTCTTTCTGTCTGCATTATTCAACCATAAAAACTCGCGATTTATCGCCGAGGCATGTACGCGCGGCTGACACCTGCCCGCCGCTGCGGGAGAATCTCATAAGAGAGCGGAGAGAGATCGTATTAGGATCCTCTTTGTATGCAGGACCAATATGCATGCTGTTCGCACTCGCATGCGTACGTGTATATATATACGGTTCTTCTCTTTCTTTCTTTCATTCTTCTATTCCTTCTTTCGAGAGATGCGCGAGCGCGTGAGGTTTTGAAGGAGATGGGAGGGGAAAGGGGTACGAGTATGCCTTTCGCGATGTTTTTGTCAGAAATAGAGGGAGGAGGCAGTCGTAAATTCTATAGGAGCCGAGGATATTTGAGAAGTTTTTGAGACGACGTAGGTATGTGAATTTTTCAGGGTGGTGCGATTTTACGGGAACGTGTTAATTGAGGTTGTATACCAAAAATAGTAGAAAAAATTATTATGTGGAAAGAGGAAAATATTAGAATTAGATTGGAACGGGTAATCAAATACAACGTTAAGTTAAAAATCAAATTTTGAAATATATTTGATTCGAAAGATTAAATAATAAATCTGATCAATAATAATTTGTAATATTAAAGTTATCGAGTAGTATCCTTTGATATTACAGGATGAAATTACAAATGATTAAGCAAATTATTCACACAAGAAATTAGAATATATATGGTGTAATACAATGGATCATAGATATTATTCCGCTCATATGGATTAAGATTGAATAATTTAGTGTTATGTTGCGGATGCCCTTGCTAATGAACAGATAATCAAGCTCAAATATAATCAAATAAACAAGAAACCAATCTCTGTGTATTCAATTTCAAATGATTGAATTCAAATAGGTCAATGAAATAGTATCGCTTTTTAAAGATAAATGTTATATTTTTCGTATAGTCGTCAACATTATTATTTTGAAGAATAAAATGTACTTTAAAAATATGAAAGAGTACGATTTAGAAAGTCAAAACATAAAACGAGTGTGAATTTCCAATTTATCTAAACATTTTTCATTGTCTTATTAGTAATTGAAAAAAAAATAAAAAAATTGATTTCTATTAATTTGCAAAATATTTTAACTATTTTACAAACATGAGTCCGTAAAACTACGGAAGGTACAGATAGATAGATTGCTGTTATGTATGAGAAGTTTCTAATTTAAAAAAACTCAATAATATGATTGTAGATACAAGAAAATTCAATTACTAGTATATTAGCAAAATGTGAATAAATCAAAACCTGTTATCTCTATGAAATATAGCGATGGATAGAAAATTTTAATAATTGAACATTTTTTTCATATAACTGATATTATTGAAATGTAAAATAGCAAGTGCTGATGCACGCTGCTCCTATCCAATTAATTTTACAATAACTGTTTTCCACCAAAATTGGACGTTCTACATGTTTAGCTGAAAAACCAATTATACGAAAAAATTTATATTGTTACAAATAAAATCCAATCATACTGAGTAACATTGAAAATACTGAAATAATGTTTTGATTTACGATGAGATAAGTGAATGTAAAATTAACCGAGACAAATAACCATACCGTCACATTTCCATAATCACCTCAACATTTTTACTTTTACCGAGCGTCGGTTAAAACCCAGCATATCCTACATTGCCCCCCCCCCCCCCCACGTTGTCTAAAAACTCCCTAATGAGAACAATATGTCTAATTCGAGTCCAACATCGCCAAAACCGTCGACAAGACCACCCGAAAAAAACTAATTTCACCCTCCCGACGGATCCACTCGTACCCTCGTTATCCCCCTCTATCTTTCATTCTACCTCTATTCCACACCGTTTGTCCCCGCCCTCGAGATTCCCGTGAAAATCGCACCCCGACAACTGCGAAAGTACGATGAGGGGAGAAGGAAAGAAATCCACCCCCGTCCCCTCCACAGTCGAAAATAAAAAGACGCGGGAATTTTTCGCACCGCGCGGCAATTTTTTTTGCCCCTATGCCAACGCCTGACAATTTGCGATTTTTCGACGGCGACAGCTCGGCCGACGTGAAATTGGAATGTGTCGTCATGGTGTTGCTTTCTTGTTTTTTTAGGTCTCTTTTACGCTAGCATGCGTGCTGCGTTATGGTAATTAGCGGGTAAGGTAAAAGCCTGTGCGAGGATTTTGGACGAATGGCGAGTTGGAGTTTTGCGTCATGCTGCGACGTGGTTACAGTGCGTTTTTTTTATAAAGAAACGTGTGTGAAGAAGGGAAACCCGAGAAAACGTTTTAGCATAAAAAGATTTTGCAATTTTAAAGCTTTTGGGAAGGCATAATATAAAAAAAATAGAATTCGTAAAAATTTCAGATTTTATTATTGCAAACGATAAATTACTGCACATTAGACATTCGTGAAAATCCAGAAATTAAGGGAAGCCCAGTAACCCCACGTAAAATTTCCCCCTACGAAATTACGATTCCAATTACCTAACTATTATAACATGATTAATGACGAGCCATCAAACCAATTTAAATTTTTTCATCAAACGGAAGCCTAATTTCCAAAGAATAATTCCAACTCTTTTCAACCTGCGCGGATCATCATTCAAACAAAAATGAGAATCGCTCAACCTGCCCAGCCTCTTACGCTTCAATTAATAATTTTTACAAAGAACAGCCAACGCACTTAAAGCAAATAGCCCCACCCCAACCCAGTTCCATTGTCTTGGTACTCCTCCTCCGCTCCTTCGAAGTTATTTCATATCTCTCGCTCTGAATAACGGCACCACTCGCGTTTTGTTTAATTAACGCTCGCTCCCCGCAAAAATCTCACTGCGAATATAAGCAAACCACTCCAAAAGTAAAAGCAAAATAAAATAATACCCATTATTTCTAGAACCATTCGTCCTCTCCGCTTTCGATTCGCTACCATAATTTATAACGCAGCAAAAGCTGCTGCGCGCTTGCACACGAGAAAACAACAACGTGAAAATTACACCAACGCGCGAAATTAAACCTTGTACACTAAGTTTTCTTTTTTTTTTCTTTCGCCACCACAGCTGACCGCATCATCAGTCTCGTAATTTCAGCGGATGCGAGGTTACGGTGTAAATATGCTGGGGGTGCGCGCGTGGTTGGCACGAATGGCGACGACAAATTAACAAGGGCCACGGGGAACGCTGATGGCCATTTTTATGGCCGTGTAAGAGGTCGCGAGAGCTCGTATATGGGTGAGAACGTGGCTTTTTTGTAGGTTAAGGTGATTTTTCTCTCCGGGAGTTGCGCAGGAAATTAGTGGCAAGGAAGAGAGATTATTGGAGAATGGGGATATTAATTTGAGCGTAGAGACTTACTTGTATGTGTGTATATATGTTTTGGTGAATTTATTGGAGATAATTTTAATGGCTCACCTGAAACAGAAAAGAGAAATTTTCGTTAGACATAGTTATTCAAGTTTGAAATCAATGATATGAAAATAATTATAATGTTAGCTAAATCGCATTAACGTATTGGGAGAAATTAATGAATAAAATGTAGAATAGCGTTTCGTTTAGTTCTGGTATTCAAATCGTATATAAGTTAAACTTTAAAATATAATTTTATCTGAACTATGATTACAAATCAATAATTTTCCATTAAATTTCGCTTAATATACAAAGGATGCTTGAAGAAATAAACACACATACACAAACGTTTATTCCCACTAATCACAAAACAGTTTTAACCTACTCACACGATACACTCAAAAGGTTCCACTTATCGCATTCACCTCTACTAACAATCGCACCCAACGTCGTTAGAACGTCGCGTAAAAAACCGTAGAGAGAGAGAAAGCCGAACGCTTAGGGATTTACGAGTCTCTAGAGCGCTGAGATTTTCGGGGGATCGAGGCATTACGGCGAATCTGCGCGCTGTTTAAGCTCTGTTTACCTTCATTCCGAAGTGCAACAGTTGCCGATTGTGTGCGAGAGCGCGCGGCGGCGATGGAGTTCGGACACAAAAAGGGAAGTGAAAGGAGGAAGCGGAGAGGCGGAGGGAAATTTTCCTAAAGGAGGTTCATAAATATTTACCCGCTGCTTGTTTTAAAGTTTGTTTGGGGAAACTCGGAAACGATGTGTCTAATTCTTTTTGCGCGAAGTCTTGATAGTTGCTAAGAGTATTTAATGTATGCTGTATATAGTCCAATGGATAGATTGTGCAATTGTTTGCTGAAGATTGCGTTAGCTTTTAATCCCTTTTTTTTTCTTTAGGTATTTTCGTTTTAAATAAATGTTCTCAGGTCAGTGAATAAACAGTTAAAATCAGTTAATTCCTGACTCCACTAAGTCCACTTAGTCACTTTATTGATTTGAAAATCAAGGCATAAGTAGCATTGTAGTCTTTTGTATACTTTATTCCCGAAAAACCGGGATGTGAAATATTTTATTCCCTATTCTACGACAAAACGGCTCTGTTTTCACTTCACAATTGATAAAATGTCCAAAATTTAAGTTATTAATAAAATTCTGCAAAACAATTATTAACCTTCATACATCAGTTCATCTATTTTATTGAATTGGTTTACCACAGCACAGCGAACAACCAACCAATCGAAATTAAAACATTTTCACGCGCCACGCTCCCTATTAAAAATCAATCAAGCAACCACAACCCTCCATAAATCAATCAATCAATCTCTACCTCGCACCGTCTGACCGCAACTCGACTCCTACCACTTCGCTCTACACTATGGCTCCCTCTCTCCCTCCTCTGTCTGCCTCTCTCTCTCTCTCTTCTCTTTGCCACCCACCTACCACCTCCTCTGCCTCCTCCATAACGCCACGATGCGCATAATCAATGCGCGCTTGCTGCGCTGCTCGCCTTCCGGTAAGCTGCGCGCTGCAATGAGCAAACCGAATGGATCGATTACGCGCTTCGAATAGTACCAGTGCGCGTTCTGTAACGATTACAATCGCATGCGACGCTTATACGTGCAAGAGGGAGGAAGAGAGAGAACGAAACAAGAGAGGAGTATGACGGGAAGTCGGGACTGGGAAGTGCGGGAGATTAATGGGGATATCTTTGTTGGTTCAGGGATGGCGCGGATGAGGTAAGTTGAGATGAGGGATGAGAGAGAGAAAGAGGAGGGTAGGGAGGTGAAAACGGTAAGTGGGCATTGTTTTATTGGGGGTTTTTGATGGTGTGTTATTGCAAGGAATTTTTTAGGAATTAATGGTTTAAAGGGAAACTCCTATCACAAGTATTTTATAATTTGATACTTCCGGAAGTACGATATTGCTGTTTAAAAAATATATATAGAGCTCGATAGCCATTCTATTCATTTCATTATTTGTATTATGCAGGGTCCGATAGCCGGGATACAAGAGTAAATAGCTGACTTCGTATGAGACAATCTACAACTCAGTTGCATCATCAAAACTTTATGTTGATATTTAGAAGTTTAAAGTCAATCCTACATTGAGTAAAAGGTTACCAAATAACCGGTATACTCAAGGTTGTTCCAAGGATATTGCATGGTTATAAAACTCTAATGTGAATAGTATGGGTTTCAGAGCTATACAATTTAAGAGAAGACAACAGGACTGCTAATAGCAAATAGTATTGCTTTCTCAGTAGACTATTCTTGTAATAAAAGTAATGTCAAATTCGGTTATAAAAAATTTTTGTGGTATGTAAACTTTCAAACAAAAGATACTGAAAATTGAGTAAAAAACAGAATTATTATATATTATACACATTGATAGCCACCTGATATATCTCGACAGCTATAAAATTTAATATGCTTATTATACACGCCACAGCGGATACGTCAATAAGAAATAGCTGCTACTCTTTATGACTTTACTTAAGTAATTTACTCTACTGCAATAAAAAGTATTGGTGTAAAGGAGAGTATTAACAGACAAATTTCTAAATTATTTAGCAAAAGTTAAGCTAATAGGAACCCTTCAAATTCAAATCGTTTTATATATTATGTAATTAACAGAAAGTCACTAATTTGAAATGAAGTAATATAAAACAAACGGAAATGTCTTTCACATTTTACAAAAACAAATAATGATAAAAAGAAGTTCCATCCGCAGATTCACTTTACGTAACGACTTCACTATTGCAATATAGTTACATGCGACGAAGAGAAATATAATATCGACATAACATCCATTCAGATAAAATATCTGCGCACAACTCCGAAGAGCATTTTCCCATATCCAGTATTTTCCAAATCTAAAGTTAGTATTCCATTTTGCAAAGCCATTTGTCTCCATTCAACTGAGAACGCATATACGACACTCATACCAACAACTCTCTACCAACGTCTCCTCCCCCCCCTCCCTTCATACAAGAATCATCTACTTTCACAACTTGGGCAAGTATCTCTTTCTCTCCTTTCCCACCTCCCTATCGTATTAACATTTTATAGACGTGCCCGAGAATGTTAATTAAATTTCTCTCTCTCGCTCTCTCTCGGCGCGGAAAGGAAAGGAAGAGAACCGTAGGCGCGTGGAATCCTGTTAAAGTTACGTAAAAGCATCGGTTACCGAGTCGTCGTCGTCGTCGTGCGCGCGCGTGCACAGCTAATTGGTAGTTTACTTCGACGTCTAACGAGCCGAGTTGTCTCGATGAGCGATGAGAGATATACCAGGGGGTTGACGTTTCAGCAGTGAACGATAACGGGATTAGGGATTTTCCTTGTGATCTCGTGTTTTTGATTGAGTTGGTTGGAAAGGAGGGGGGAGAATCGAGCGTTGCTAGAGAGACGATACACAAGAGAAGATCATGGTTTGACAGCTAACACGATAAGAAGTGTCAATTTTCAGTGAGTCCATGAGAATTCGTATCAATTATTGTGGAATCAAGTATTTTTATAACTATATACGTTATAGTTAATTATATTTGTATTGATTGCTTACGATAAATACTAGTATTATCTCTTGTATTCATAGAAATGTCTCGGAATAATTGTAATAAAGTATATTTTTTAATCAAATCTTACAATGACAAAAAACAGCAACTTGTTCACATTATTCCCTTGTCACCAACCATTCCTGAAAAACAATTCACATACATCTTTCTGCCTTATTACCTCCACCCTAAATTCCACCTATCCCTTTTCCTTTCTTCTCACCGTCAGTACCCATTGACTACTCTGCATTTATTACGCACGTCAACCTTCGCGGTCGCGTTAAACGCGGCCCACTTTACGACGTAAACTCATGCTCATCTATATACAACATAGCAGCAGTCCAGCAGCCCGAGCTCACGCCTCCACATCGGTGCTAACCCGTAAATCGCGTAAAAGTTGAGCGAAGCGGGACAGGTTTTACGGGTTCGCCGATACGCAACAACCCCGTGCGCGTGTATTTCATAAACAGACGTTGGGGAATAAAAGTGTATATTCCACCCGTTCTCTTTGACGGAATCCGCATGGTGTCAAAATGAATCCAACTCGTCGGCCTTTACGACGCGAAAATGCATTTGTAATCCTGCGCTCGATTTCGCCTTGTTAATATATATATAAACGAGGGAGGAAGGGCAAAAGTCCATCCGCGTTAAGACCTGATAAAATGCGCTCGGTGAAAGAGAGCAGAGAGAGAGAGAGAGAGAGAGAGAGAGAGAGAGAAGGGATGCTGTTAAAAAGTGCGCACGCGCGCGTGCGCCAGTACCCAATGGAATATCTATTTAATCTTTGTATCGGGAGAAGCTCTTTTATTTATGACGGGATAAAGATCAGCCAGTAGTCCATGCTGTAAAAACGGGAGAGAAGAGAAGTGGTGCAGTGTGATCAAAGAGTTGCGTAAAATTTATGAGCTTCCAGGAACTATGGAGTTACGCGCAATTCCGGCGGCAGCGGCGACGATGGCAGGGGGGAAGAGCTTCGATTTTTACCCCGTAAATCAGATTTATCTCGCCGAGTCTTTACGAAGAGCTGAATGGTTAAGTTGTAAATTTTTTTTTAATGTTAATTGAGAAATTTATTTGATGATTGGATTAGTGCGTGGATATGTTAATATATTTAAATAATAGTCGCTTGGATTGGTAGATTACTTATTTTTAGGAAAATTGAAAAGAGCTTCACAGCTGTGATCATGCAAACGAATTGATTGGATTTTCTATGTCATTGGTTTGTAATCAGTGCAATACGTTTACGGACGAAATACCATGCAATCAGTTTTCGATCACTTTAATTTCGATCCAACGAGTAAAATAACGTTATTGAGTATTTATATAATGGAAATCATATTATAGTCAATGAAACTATTACAATATTTTTAACCTATTGTTGAAAATATACTGAAAAGTAAATTGTTGTGATATCGTTTATAAATATTGAGATCGAGAATTTGGATCAAACTCTGCAATAGATTTTTGAATATAGAAATATGAAGAAATCGAAAATATTAAATTTTATTGTTTAAAAGAACTAAAGTCGTAGATATTTTGAGTTTCTTCTTCAAACAGTAACCATTTATCTTCATGAAGTCTTATATATTATTAAAAAATGGAAATAAAATGGTACAAAATGGGCTTTCATTTGCTTTTTCAAGATTTTATAAATGCGCTATAATAGTTTTAATTCGAGTATCAAAAGTGTATGAAAATATGTAGGCAGTTGGACTGTCGTATTTAGGAATTAAATAATGCATTTTTAATGGTCAATTTTAAAATATTATAGCTTAGAAAGGAATTATCATCTTTTCATTTTTAAAAAAGGCAAACGAGAGCTCATTTCTTTTCCTTACATTTTCTACTAGATTTCTAGACATCATAGATCTAGACATTTTCTAGATCGTTTTAAATATTATTTAAAACGATCTTAAGTTAAATGGTTACCGTTCTAAGATGAGACTTTTTCCAAGATTTTTTCCAAAATCAAGTTGCAAATGTATTCAAAACTTTAGTTTTGTGTTAACCGTTATAAGATATTGCGTATATAGTAGCTTTTTCATATTTCTATATTCAAAAACCTATTGTGAAACATAAGTCAAATACGTGAATCTGACCCTCTCTTAGTAAGTATCAATCTCGCCATTGCTTAATTCAGCTGAACCAAAAAAACGAAACAGATACTAGCGTTCCTCTTATTGTTAGACAATTCAAACGACAAATTCCTTTTCATCCACTGACGCACGAATATCGCAGAACTATGCTCGCAAAGACACGAGCGTATGAAGCACCACTTTCACTCTTCACTGCCAAAATTTCAAAAAGACACTTTTAAATTCATTGCGAAACCGTAGCGCATTCCTAAAAACTTCCCACGACAATTATCGCTGCCGTAATGACAGTCATTCCATGCGCCCTAAACTGTTGCCCATTGTCCCCTGCTCTCTCTCTCTCTCTCCCCTATCCGTCATCAAACATTCCGAGTGAGCCGGAAAAAATGAACAACCCCAGACCTCCTAACCCACATACCTCGGGAGCAGTGTAGAGAGGGGAAGGAGAACGCATAAAAGCCTCGGGACAATCAGTCGACAACTACATCGTGTCATCGAGAGAGAGAGAGAGAGAGAGAGAGAGAGAATCTGTCTCCCTATTTCTTTCTACGCGCAGGCGAAATCCGAGCCAATCCAGGGCTATTCTCGGTCTCTATGAGAGGGACTCTCAGGAAGTCAGAAGAATATATCCCCGGCGAGCGCGCGCGAAAAGTTTGAATTATGGGGTCGTAAAAAGTTCGGGGGGCGATTAAGTCGCGAATAATATAGAGTGGGCCACCGCTTGTACGTGTACGTACACTTGACCACTCGAGCGCGGCATCACGCGAAGAAGAAGAAGAAGAAGATGAAGAAGAGCTAGTATAATGACTGGGCCGGCCTCGATTTCGGCCAGATTCGCCAGTCGACTTTGTTACGTATGCATGTATGTGCCTGTGAGGGAGTATATATATGGTAAGGGAGAAACGAATAGAGAGTATGGGGAAGGAATTATGGAGGGCGGTGAGGAGAGCAAATGGAGTTGAAAAATGTAAAAAATTTTTATATATCGGGTGGGAGTGGAAAAAAGAGGTAGAGGAGAAAGAAAGGGAATGAGAGGGAGAGAGAAAGGCATTTTTAAGATGAATGCAGGCAGACCCTTTTTTGCCGTACCGTGTTAATCTCACTAAAGGTTGCTTGTTTTTCTGGTATGTGTGTTACCTTGGAGGAGTAGAATGTGGATTCTATGAGAAGTATTTAAATGTAGGAGAGAATTTCAATGTAAGTCCATAATTGCGTGGAAATGTAATGATATTGATAGTTTTATAAAATTTCGTCATCAAAATCGTCAACAGAAAGATTAACAATTTACATTTGTTAAAATGATTTAATTTATCCGCCAAATGAAAGAAGAAACGGTGTATATTTCTCTAAAATTTAAAATATTCAGTTAAAATGTAAAATCTATTCATGCAAAATTCTTTCTAAATTGCAAACGATTTCTACGTGAATTATGAAACTTATGTAATAACCATCAAGTTAAGCAGCTCATTTCTCCACATGACAAACTATTCTTTTACTAGTTGCAGAATGGAAAGTTCTAAAGAGAAAAGCCCAAAGAATCACCAGAAATTAGCTTCATAACTGCGCACGACACATTCTTCGAACGACTTAATTCGCCCTCGTTCAAAATTGCCATCATCGGTTCTCTCTCCCATCCACCTAAGACACCTACGTACACCTACAAAATTTCCCGACTACGCTCCACGTGAGGTCGAGATTGCCGAGCAGTAGCAGCAGCAGCAGCATTCAGCTGCTCTTCCTCTCTCTCTTCTCCTCAGTGAACGAGTCATATTTCAGGCTGACTTAAATCGTCGCGCTTTAGGGCGGCAATTAAGACGAGGAGGTGCACGCGTCGAGGAGAAAGCCGGAAGCCTTGCACGCGTTCGCGGACGATGCCCTGCAATCTTGGTTATGCGCCGCAACGTCGTCGTAGTCGTCTCTCACGTAGAGTGTAGAGAAGGAGAGAGAGAGAGAGAGAGAGAGAGAAAGGTAGGTATATCGGAGGAGAGGCGCGACACGCGAGCGTGCTAGAGTGGGTTTATTGCGAGGACGGCGACGCCGAGCGTAGGAAAGGAAGGAGGAGGCACATATGCTAGTATTAAGAGCGATGATTTTCTAGGAATTTGCAGAGAATTGATCAATTTCGTACAATTGCGATTTGAGGCACTTTGGATGTAGAGAATGGTAATGACTATATGGTTAATTAAAAGTATGAATTCTTGGTTCCGTAAAAAAAAGAAAATTCATTAATTTAGTTGACAAAAAAATCGCTAGATGGCATCTGTAATATCGTTGTCTAAGTAGACCACCCTGTATATGGAAAAATATAAATAAAAATTCTAAAAATTTAGAATTATTTTTAACTTGTTAAAAATAATATTCGTAGAATGACATTAAATAGTGTTTGGGTGTTAATTTTTTTTTTCTTCCACCTTAAAAGCTTTATTCAACCAAAGGCAGCAGCACCAGGGAAACATTTTTCTACCTTAGCGAGTCTCGCTACATAGGCCGGTAGTTAAGTGGAAAACGAGACACGTTGAAATGTGCTACGCTCGGCATAACGGCCAACCTCCCCCCAGCGGCTAAGGCGATTACAAGATTTTCCAAAGGAACGGCTCTAAAACCCCAAACAGAAAGGTATTACGGGAACGTATCACTTTAACGTTTTAATGTCAGGAATGTCTGAGGGTATGGAAAAAATTGTCCTAAATTCTTGAGAGCTTGAAACGTGCTACAAATTTGATAAATTTCTCTTTTATGCGATAGATTCTCGATATCACAATTTTATGGAAAGTAGACAATACAAAATAATTATTTTACATGATCATGAAGCTTGCTTACTTATTAACCTACTTTGTTGAAGATTCTGAGAATTTATAATAAATATTCAAGATTTAAACGATCTTTGCAAAGTTTATGTCAATCACTTCAGAATTTATCGCTGTCATTATGTTTATCCTAGAATTATGAATATGCTAATGCTTTTAAATAGAACTTCATCGTCAACCTTTATAAATCCAAGTAGATCAATAACCTCGAAAAGGACATTCAAGTACCTCTTTCAATCACTTTACACCAGGATCTCTCGAATGAAATTGAAAAAATCGTATACAATTTCATTTACCTACTATAGCAACAATATCGAATTCGCTGCCGTCAATAACGGCAACAATGCCAATTCACGGGCATAGCGTCACAACAACGTCGTCGTCGCCTTCAACCACCGCTATAAGAACCCCCCCATCCTACGAGGAAATGAGGAATTCGCGCGAGTACAAAGGGACCCGCGAGCGAATACGCGCGTGCGCACGACAGAGTAAACATTGTGCGGATGACGCGCGAGCTCAGCCGCTCCCCTCGAATTGCGCTAACGTGGAAATTACTCGCGCGCAAGCGTACGTATACGCAGCAGTTGTACGATGCTGTGGGTTTTCAAACGCCTAGAGGACTCGATGGATAAAGCGAGCAGTAGCTGCAGCTGCACTGCCACGATGTCTTAAGGTAGTATATAGCTTGTCGGGGTAATTGCGCGGTGAAATTGTTTTCAGTCGTTGTTTTCGATTGCTGGTTACAAAGGTCAAAGAAACAAATTGATGTATCAGGTTAGTAGAAGGAATAGAGGTAGAAGGAGATTTAGGTTGTTGATTGAGGAAATTGGTCATCGATGGAATTGGTTCATTTTAGTAAATAAAAGCTTATGCATCAGTAACAAGAAGTGTTGTATGTTCAAGAATTATATTTTATTCCAGTTAACGCTAAAAGTGTCAATTTTAGTTGAATTACTCATCTGGGTGTTGGGGTTTATTTGATTAAAAAATAAAACGAATCGAGTACAAAGTTTATTACTTAAATGAATATCCCGAGAATTGGATTTCTCTGAAAAATCGTGTCTTTGTATACATTCGAATAATTCACTTATTTGCTTATATATTGCGTTATACATGTATTTGAACTTAGTTATATTGAATAAGTTAAACTACTTCTAGTATTATTTTGCTTTCAAATGCATTGAATTACAAATCATCTGAATTCTAAATATCATTTGAATTCGATTCTGTTTGTTCTCCCAATAGGTAGATCACATCATTCTTTTTATATCAAACGTAGTATCATATTTGTAAACGATATATTTGAAGAAAAGTATATATCTATTTCTCTAACAAAAACATTTTTCCCTCATAAATAAACAGTTTCACCAAGTGTACGCAAGCCCGCTAATAAAAAGCGGACAAAATCCTCTTTCAAATTTACGCACAATTTGATTGCAATCAGA
Source organism: Torymus tubicola (assembly GCA_035583055.1). Lineage (NCBI taxonomy): Eukaryota > Metazoa > Arthropoda > Insecta > Hymenoptera > Torymidae > Torymus > Torymus tubicola. The sequence continues at coordinate 51,191 of JAWWEQ010035101.1, forward strand.
TCAAGTATTTATTCAGGATCTCTCTCGCTTGTGCCCTCAGTTGCGTATGCTCTGAAAGCGTCTCTCTCTCTCTCTCTCTCTCTCTCTCTTTTCCGCTCGTCGCGATAGACAAACACAGCCAAGATCTTATATAAGGAACGACGACGACGACGACGACGCGGAGAAAAACTCTCTAATTACTCACTCGTGAAGATAAGACGAGCCTTTGAACGACGTTTCACTTTGACGTTCTCTCTCTCTCCCTTCTCTCCACCCCCGCGAAATATTAATAAAAAGCTGCGATTGTGTATATAGCTCTTGAGAGCGTCTTTGAGAGAAGCGAGAAAAAGAAGAAGAAAAAAAAGGGAAACTCTGTTTTCGCGCGCGCGCGCGCGGTCAGGAGAGGACGGCAAATTTTTTCCCGGGCTTTGGCGAGCAAAAGTGCCAATATTTACGGTGCTTGGGTTCAAGTTGTATACGTATGCTTTGAGAGCCTTTAAAAGGTTTAATCGGTAGAATATTGAAATATAAGGTGATTAAACGGTAATTTGGTTGTTTGATTTAATAATAGAATTAAGTCGTCAGTTGCAAAAAAAAGTTTCCTAAATAATAAAAAAAATCATTCAAATCAAAGAATACTCCAAAATTTACTGTAAAATATTTTAGTAATCTATACAATAAAAAATAATATGAAATAATAAAAATTTATCACATACAATTCAATGAATACAATCCGATCACTCGTAGCGATCACTTATACATAAAAGTACAAAGCATTCACCCGATCCACTTATTGCGATTCTCTAGCACCTACGAGCTAAACTCATGCCAATCAGAAAGCACATCTCATAGCAATCCACCTGAAAAACCGCGTCAACCTCAAGCACGAAACTCCAGCCTCTTCGGCACATCCAATTCACATCGTTGCCCACCACCACCACCACCACCATCACCGTCGTACCGACTTGTTGACGCTTTTCCAACACGTATTAAAATTCAACGAGCGCTCGTTGTGCGCGCGCGCGCGTCTCCCTCTCGACCCCTTCTCGTCTCGTCTCTTCTCTGCCGCTATACTATACCAGCAGTGCTGTCGTTTTGATTAATTACGCCGTCGTTCGTGTCCCGTCACTCGGCGTTAATCGCATTTAAAGGGCTGCGCGCCACCGACTTTTTGCAATGCTCACGCGCATGCGAATTTATTTTCTCTCTCTCGCGCCACGTGACAATTACTGCGTTATCGCGCGTCGAATTTCCCCGTTGCGTTTCGTGACTGGAATTCTTAAAATTACGTATGGAGAGTCGAGGATGGTAAGAGTTTACAGAGGATGCGTTGGATATACGATGAATTTGATTACGCGTTGGGGAGGTTTAGGCAGATGTGACTTGGGATTATTTTTTTCAGGGTGAGATTGTGAAGAGAAAGAAGTTGGGTTATATGAAAATATTAGATTATCTATATATGGAAATAAAAAAAAGAAAGATGTGTTGTGACACGAGGAGAGTGCGAAATGAGGTAAGTTTGAGATATTAACAATCATGAGGGACGTAAATCTAAATGTGGTATGTCTTGTAGAAATTACTGTGATTATGAAGTTATTATGCTAACAAGTATAATTAAGCAAACGTAGTAAACCAGACAATTAGTACCAGAGCAGTCATTCGAAGTTTGCAAGTGTTTATGAGATTGTAATTAAACAAGTATTATTCGTATATTAGGCGACTTCTTAATAGCAGCATGAACCTGTAGAGGATTTATTTTCTATGAAATCAGAAACTTCTACTCTCAAACGACATTGATGACAAGCAATTAGAAATAATGATTTACGCAGGAATATGATACAGACTTTATATTTTATAGAACACCGGTAAAACGATTGTTGAGGTAACGGTGTAATTGTGATTTATGATTGAATAGAATGATTCTGCTTTGTCTTAACAATATTTTAACATCCTCGTAAACTGTTGAAGCTTTACAGGTTTGAATACTGCTTCGAACTAAGGTGGGAACAATAAGTTAACGAGATTAATAATCAATTCTAAATCATTTATAGTTTTGCCTTAATCGATCGATGATAATTTAGAATATTTTAGTAAGGCAATTTCAATCTTTTTTTAATGACATCAATACCATCGGTTATCTCCAAAATCAGAATTGAACTTAATAACGTACATGAACCAATTACTGACTACGTAACCGTTACTCGTAACCTTACAATCTAATTTCATTTGGTAACGTAATATTCAATAAATTTCCTCGTCAGCGAACAGATCCTCCAATATCTCCATTTTTATCCGCTATTCTATCTTTAACTTCTCAAGCAATACTTGGATTCTCAGATGGAATCATAAGTTTTAACTCGTGGTGGAAACCCTCCCAGTAAGAAAAATAAAAAAAAATCCTCGACCAACGAAGGACTTTTTCTTTCTCCTTCTCTCCCTCTTGAAAAATATTTTACGAAGACAAAGTAGGAGAGAGAGAGCCGCGTGGTAAAGAAGGACGAGGAAAAAAAATCCACCTCCGCCGACAAAAGCACCGCATCCGGACGTGGAGCATCAATGCTCGGGAAAACTTCGCTATGCAAAGAGCGAGCAAAAGTTCTCCTCTCTCTCTCTCTCTCTCTCTATCTCCGCGGTAATTTGAAATCGCGCGACTCGGTCTCGTCAAAGCATCCTATAGCACCGATATGAAAGCCTCTACTCTCAAGCCTTTCCGTTTTAATTTCTACGTGACTTTGAGAGAGAGAGGAGAGCTGGAAGTGCACGGAACAAACATCTTGCCCCAGTTCGTATAGGCGTCCCGCGGTGTGGTGGCTCTGAGGTTTTTCCTATTGCTCGCATGTGTGTGTATACATATATATATATATATATATATATATATATATATATAGAAACGAGTGTGCGCGTGCACCTTCGTCTTCGTCGTGCCAGCTGTCGCTGGACGGAAGAGTCCGCTCTTTTTCGACTCGAGAGAGGTAAATCAAATGCCACCGTCATTTTTCATCTCGTGGTATAGTTTTCTCTTCGTGACCCCCAGGCTGCTGCTGTGTTGATAGGTCGACGAAGGTGGGAAACTCTCGGGAAGTTTTTGGAAGAAGTACGGATGGAAGTTTTGAGGTCATTGGGTGCAAAATGTATCGCAGGCTAAGGGGAGAGGGGTTGAAGGAAAAATGTTTGAAATATTAAAAAAAAAGATACGTGATTTATGGTTTTTGAAAATATCTCAATTTGTCGTTGGTCCAGGTATTAGGGTTTGAGACGGAAGGAGAGGGTTGGAATCGGATGTGAATCTTTGATACTCTTTTTGGTTTTGTTGCATTTTATTTCTAAAAATTTTGAAAATCTTTTATTTGTTCAAAATATTTTATATACAGAGTCCCAATTTTGTTTCTTGTTTCTGTTTCTCTAAAATTTGGGCTAAATTAAAATTTTCTAAGCAATTATTTCGAAAACACTAAAGCTCATATACCATCAGGTTCAATCTATACTGACTAAACGTCAACTTTCAAAACAAGAATGGTCATCGAATGCACAGTCAGTTGTTACAGCTTAAACAACAAAAAACAAAATCATTTCGCGTCGCGTACTGTAATTTCCGCTCGCCTATTCACTCCTGCTAAATACAATATCAAGCTCGGCAATCTCACAACAGAAATTACAACTACTCATCCGTGAGATAAAAAAAAAACCACCTCGACTTGTCTCCTTTATCTCGACTCGCGAAAGGATCGGACACAACCTTTATGCGAAGCTTGAAAGAGATCGCGCGGCTACGATATTTCTGGAAATGCGTTGTCGATGCCGCGCCGATAGGTCGCTCCTCTTCCGGATTCCCAACTGAATGGGGGAGAGACGAAAATGGAGGAAAGACGCGAACACGCGGAACAATGAACGACGAGAATGTATGTGTGTGTATGAGAGAGAGAGAGAAAGACAATGGGGCGGGCGAGTTTAACCTAGATTGCGTATGCCTGCACACAATAAAAGATTCTCTCTAGCTCGCTCTTAACGGGTGTGTACACTTTCCGCTCAAACACTCTCGCGAAGAGAAGAAGGAGGCGTTGTGGACGGTACCGAAATGCTAGAGCAAGAGACCAGGATGCGACGTGTTTTCAGCCGAGCGAAAGTCGTCGCGTACCTTTTTGCGCTGCTTTCTTTTCAGATAAAGATGTTCGTTGTTTTTGGGTGTTCGTTGTGGCTTGAATTCAATAATTCAGAAAAATGATTTTCTATTAAGTAAATTTGGTGGAACTTGAAATTGCAATTTAGTAGATTTTCACATCTATTAGATTTTGTCATTGTGGAAGAGTGCCAGGAATATGAAAATTTTCAAACAGAAATTAAAATTTTTTTTTTCTATAGATCTAGAAGCTACAACAGCTAATTATTTTTGCAGAGCAGATTATTGACTATATACTGATTTTCTATTCTATTCAACGTATTATGAATATTACTAAACGAAATTTTTTTTTCTGTTTTTACTCCTACTTTCGTATTTTAGTTTTCATTAGACTTTTTAACGAAGTATTGGTATATAACGATAAGAAGCTTTTAATATTAAAAATAATGAGTATCATATCTATATGAAAATAATTATTTCAAAAAGCCACTATTTCACATTGAAAGCTTAATACGATTTAAAACACAAAATTCATTCCAAACCTTTTTGCCCTGCATAAAGAAAACATATCGTCTTTAGTCTCACCCATACACTACAATCGCGCGTCTAATTCCTTTATCTCCTGTGCGCCGCCGTCGTCTCATTAACAAAATAAACCTCGAAATTATCGGCCGATCGATAACCGAACTCCCCTTGTCTGCGTCGTCAACGCTTCTCCTCCTTCCCTCTTGCACTCTTCCCGAAATAAAGAAAAAAAAAAAGGAACGCGGACACACACACGACAGAGACACGAGCAACGACAGCAGCAGCAGCAGCAACGCATCGCGGCGCGCAGCGTCAACAACAGGAAGAAGAACAAACTGACGGACGAGCGAGCTGCTCTGGCTCTCGCCTTTGTGCATCCGACCAAAGAGACACACACGTATACATACATACATACATACATATACGTGTGTATGTAGCACATAGACGTAGAGGGACAGAGACAGAGACACACACACACACATACAAAGAGAGAAAGCGGCCGCTTTAAGAGCTTTTAAGCCTAGCGCTCGGTGCGCTAAGCCCGGATTTATTCCCTGACCTGTTTACAGGGCACGGGAGGGTATAAGAGAGGCAAGGATGGAAGGTGGGTGAGGAGAGAGGGGGTAGGGAAAAAACAATTGACCCCCGCCGACGCGGCCTCATTTACAAAACCATCGGGGCAGCCCCGCCGCCACCGTGCGATCGACGGGTAGGAGGCAGGGAGGGAGGGAAGAGTATCGGCCGATGCAAATGCCGCCAAGGCGATAACGCGAGTGTTGGGCGTAGAGTTTTTTTTTCTTTTTTTCTTTTTTTTTTTAATCGCGTAATCCGACGGGCTGGCGGCGGGAGGATTAATATTATACGGAAACGGGTGCGGGAGCATTGTGCGAGATAAATTGAAAGAATAAATAACGGAATAATGGCGCGTGTGTGAGGCTTTATCGAGAGTGAGAGGTTTCTTTGAGAGAGAAAGACAGAGATAGACAGAGTTGGATTTTTGCGGTCTTTGTGTGGCTGTCGTCGTTTTTTTTTTGGAGGAGGAGGTAGAAGAAGAGACGAAGTAATAATGACATGGTACGTACATGTGTATGGGTGGAGACATTGTGGAACAAAGTGATCGAAAATTTTGTTGAAGAGATGGTGAAATATCTCTTTTAATCGATTATTCGGTTAGTTGCAAGTGAGAGGTTGCATTAGCGAAGTGTACAATTACACATTATAATTAAATATTTTTTAGACGATTCATTATTTAATTGACTTAAGAAATTGACTTAGGGCTAACATAGGGTCTTATCCAATGTCCTAGAAAAATTACAAGGTCCTGATGTAAATAGTATCTCCGGTTATTTCTTCACAATTTCGTGCATTAAATAACAAGTCAGTAAATCCACAAATTTGTCCAACGTCACTAAGGTTCTATTCCGACTTTTCACAAACATTTAAGACAAACTCTATTCAATATCAATTTGGGAGGTTACTAAACATCCAAAAAATTGTTGAACGTACAAAAAGAATTTGTAGACTTTAAAGTATTATAAATTGAATTGCATATAGAAAAAATGTTCTACGAATCAGTAACGAAAAAGCGCCACAAGTCTAAATAACAATTTTTACGACGTAAAAATTAATCAAAGACTATTACAGAAGATCAGTCATCTGCATAGCAAATTATGACCATAACCAAAAAAAAAAAAACGTTAATATTGGAAAAATCTTTTTTACCTCTTTTGAGAAGAAAAACTTTTCAAGTCGACAAAAGCTCTCTAAACCCACTCACGAAAATCTCAACAACGCCATTGCTCTCTTCCAACGACAAACCACAACAGCGTTCCGCTAGCTTCATCCTGCTGACATTCAATTTAGAATCGGTAGAATGCGCTTGCTGTTGCACGCTAACACCTCTATAGTAACACAGCTCGGCCAGAAAGAATGAACACCTCTTCTCACCGTCTTGGTATTATCGCCGCGACAACACTTGGACAAAAACTTCATTGAAGTTTTTTCGCAGGCAGCGCGGATGTCATTCTGAAGGAGTAGCGCGCGGACGCGTGGAAAAAGAAGGAAACTAATTAGCTCCACCCCTGCGTGAAAAGATCGTCGCGTGAATGGTCGAACTACTCTTCTTTCGTCTCTTTCCTCTTCTTCGTCGGCGTCGTCTTGTTCCTGTGGAGTTCTCACTTTGTTTCCTTCTCTGCCTTCTTCTCTTTCTGCTTCTTTAACGCTGTGCACCACCTAGTCGTCGTCGTCGTCTTTTTGTTCGAAGCTGTTTTTCTCCGCTCTGGCTTTTGGATTTTCAAGAGCTTTCTTTGCATTTCCCTTTCCTTCGCTCTCTCTCTCTCTTTTTCTCTTTTCCTCTTGGTTTTGTAGCAGGCGAGCGCAGTGGAAAAGGTGCATTGTGATCATTGTTAATTGTATTTAACGAATCTTGAAGATGAGGGCACCAATGCTGTTCTGCTCAGTTTAGCTTCGTTAAGTCGCGATTCTTCTGCTAGATTTAGCCATCGTCGCTTCGCAGAAGGTATTGTTTAATAAGATTTCATTTCCATGCAAATTAGCAACGATTATTTGGCTAATTATCTATTTTTGTTGTTAACTTTGTTAACCTTTATTTCGAAGAATTTGTAAGTAAAATTGTTTTTAGAAAAGTAAATGAGGCATATAATAATCAGTACAACGGTACATTATATACTGAAATTATTTGGGTTTAGAGAAATAGTTGCATGACAAAGAGAAATTCCTTTTGTTTTATTACAGTATCCTAACTTGTATGTGACAATGACTGTTATTCAAATGATTGGATATACTAGACATATTGTTAAATAATACGTTGTAGTCAAATTTTTCGATTTTCGTCTTAGTCTATATCTAATTACTTTAACATAAATTTCTAATATATATATAATCTAATAAATCTAGTATATATTTCATTAAAACTATTATACTGATCATGATATTTAGAAAGTATTCTTCTTGCCGAATATTATAATCTTGATATAGTGAATACTTCCCCTTTTAAAAGTTCGTTTTTTACGTCTATTTTTGATGAAAAATTATACTTGCGTAATCTGATTTGCAGTGGTGTAGAGAGCTCGATTTCTGAACAAAGTATTATTTTTTATACATAATGAAATTATCCTAAAATCAACGATAATTTTATTATTTCTCTACATGCTAATTGCATTAAATCATGTATATAATCGATGTCAAAAGATAAAAATACATGAAAAATACAGAAAGAACCTTACCCGAAAACTGACTTTACATTGATACTTATTATTTATGAGATATATTAGTCATATATATATTTTTACCATTTATATTGTTAACAACGTTGTCATATAAAAATAAATAGAAATCGACAATGGAAAAAGTGGCATTTGAACCACTTCTACTATAACAATCGAAAAACCTCTTAGACATGAGCATCGACGAGCAAGACGAGAAGGCGGAAGAGCTGGAGCAGCAGCAGCAGCAGCAAAAGCAGCAGTACAGCCCATCGTCTTTTCTGTTTCAGCGCGAGACGGGAAAAAGAGCCTAGCAGATTTGCGCAAGAGGATTTCCACGAGCAAATTGAAGATAGACTTAAATTTGCCCTCTACGCAAAATACCGTGCGCGAGTGGGCGCGCGTTGGAAAAGTCGAGCTGGAATTTATTTTATACGTCGGTGAAAGATAAAGAGAGAGAGGAAGAGAGAGAGAGAGAGAAAGAGGAAGGGTAGAGACAAAGTCGACGACTGGAGTGGCTAGAAAAAAGGTCAACTCGCTGCACGCAATTAAGTCCGCGCCAGACCCTAAGATCTCGCGTAGATTTTACACGTACGGGAAAAAGAAAACTAGAGAGGGAGAGAGAGAAAGAGAGAGATTTTTACCCACTTTACTAAATTAAATCTCATCTATCCTAACCTATTTTCTATTTGGTTGGTATCTTGGTTGAAGGGTGTTGGTAGAGAAATTTGTCAGATTGAGTGACTATTGCGAGGTTATGATTGATAGCAATTTACGAGTATTGCGAGTTTTAATGTTCAAGACTATGAGAGAGGTTATTTATTTCTTACCTAGAAGAATCATTGATCACTTGTTGCAATTAATAAGGAATAAAGTTGCCTAATAAAATTGGTGAAATAATGTGTCATCTATACCTGTATATTTGTCATAATTTTTGTATAAAAAATATAATCAAAAACACTCCTTGCTATATAATTAAGATTTACTGGGCCAAAAGAAATTGATAATTTAATAGATTCTTCTAGGATCCAAGATCAAAACATTGATATTTATTTCTGAGACTTTTCGGTTTAAGTGTCGCTTATACTCATACTTAATTTTACCAGAGATAACTATGATTCTTGCACAAGTATCAAAATGTATTATTTAAAAAAACAAATATGATTATTTCTATGACTTACTTCATCTGCTTGAAAACCACAAACTCATAAATTCATTCACTTATAAAATATCTACTTGAAAAAAAATTTATTATCAACAATCATAATTGTTTAGTATTATAAAATACTATTCATATTCTTCTACAAAAAGATCCCAATCCCTTTTAATGTAGCCAAAAAAAAAAAAAAAAAAAATCTCGTGTCTTCCCCAACAATAAAATCGCCTCGAAATTATTTCGAATCTATTGTGCACATCGCATTTCTTCATCCCCCTCGAGACCTTACAATTACACCACTGACCACAGACCAAATCCAAGAGGCGAAAGAGATATAAATTATAATTAAGAGCTCGCCTGATTTACGCCGCGTGAGTGCTCATAAAGTTGCGCGCATTGACTCGAATTTCACTTAGGAGCACACGCTGCTACTACTACTGCTGCTGCTGCTAGCCACCGCAGGAAGAAAGAAGGTGATGAATTTACAAGAATACGTTAAAAGCTGCTCGGACGCGGTGGCGAACCGCGCCCCCATAAAAGCTTTTTTATCGCGCTCCGCTCGACCGGGGCGAAAAAAGAAAGTCAAAGGTACGCGCGCGCAGGGGCGCACAGAGAAAATAGAGAGAGAAAAAAAGAGAACGAAGGCTCGTGAGTAAAGAGGGAGAGAGATGGCAAAGAGAGTGTATAGGAAGAATACCGAGAAATTCCTTTTTTGCGAGGGAGTTGTCTTAACGGTCGCCAGAGCAACAATTGCGCGTGGGCGCGCATCGCGAAATCAGCGTATAATGAAAGAGTGAGCGATCGGTGGAAAATTGATTGGGAGAGCGTGGTAAGAAAAAAGAAAACGATACTTGCGATGCGCCGCAGTAAATTGCGTTATTGGTCCGCCAGTACTCGCTCGGTCATGACGATTTTTTTCTCTTTTTCTTTTATTCTTTACAGGGGCTGAAACAATGAGTCGATTGGTTTAAGAAGAGCGCGAGTGGAACGAGGCGAATAAGGAAACAAGGAATTTATTCCTTTTGCGGTTGATCGAACTGGTACGTCTGCTACGTCTATTGTTGTGATATAATGAACGATTTGTTTTGTACAGACATGAATATTATACGGAATTTTCCTGAATTTCCGGGAATGCTATTTCCGTCTAATGGAACATCTAAAGTTGATCAGCATATATGCGCGTAAACAAGGGGTCGAGTTATGTGTACGATTATAACATACGCTGATACATTGCAAATTAACTCTCGATAGTTACTAATGCTAATTCTAATTACTTAGCAATTAAGATTCTAAGGGATAGCATACACAATGGGAGAAGCCAAGGGCGGGTATCAATACATGGGGAAATTCGATAATTATAATTGCAATTTCTGATTGAGAGTCAATATGGTGTTTTTGTATTAAGATAGTTGACATGTTAATGCATTTTCTTAATGCAAAAAATTAGTTCAACAATTCAAGCATGATATGACGACATCTAATATGTATCATTAAAAACAAAGCAGAAAACTATACTATACCAACTACTCGATTATCTCTCATCAACATTTTAAAACAACGACAAACAAAAACCAAAAGCAGCTATAATCGAATCTCTTAACAAAACTTAACACCAACGTGTCACCGCGTAATGTACACCCCCTTCCCTCTTTTCCTCCTGTTCTCGTGTACACCGATCGATGCAAAATAAGACGACGACAGCAGCGGTGTGCAACAATTCGCAAGAAGTTCGCGCGAAATAGCCGGGTATTACCGGGGCGGGGAAAAAGTGCGCGTGATGAGCATGTCGACGACGACGACGCGTGCGTCTCTCTCCTCTCGGTGAGAGAGAAAGGTTTTGCATAAAGTAATTCCCGCGGACGATACCCCCGCGCGTTACTTTCTTTTTCTTCCCGTTGGAAGTTTTTCTCTTCCTTTGTGTAGAAAAGCAAAGAGAGAGGGTGGAGGAGGTTTTTTTCAACGATTAATGGAGCGAGCTGTGGAGGTAGCGGTAGTGGAATTATAGGATCAACGGGTGCTTTTGAGTTTTTGGGTAGAAGGAAGAGGAAGAAACGAGTGGAATTGGAGTTCAGGTTACTTGACGTAGTGAGATGAGTGTCTAATTTATGATTGCTTAATGGGTTTCGTTTATATAGATATTGTCGGTAATGTGAATTATAACTTTGGTATTTGGATAACGAATGAGTTTTGTCTGATAAATATTACAATTTGAAATAATTGTAATTGGAAATCTTGAAATAAACACAATTGAGTTTTTGTACTCCGATATCATACATCATCGCGGATATATTCGTCTCAACGAATAACCATCCTATTCGTAATTACCGGATTAAACGCAAATATTGAACGATCGTGTATAATACACAGCTGATAAAATAATGTTCAAGTAACATGCCAGCACACGCGAAACTATTCGAAACGTCGAAACAACTGAGATTATCGGAGTGTGTCAGTTACCGGTGCGCGTACATCGATCGCGTGTCGATGCACCCGTTTAATTTTCCCGAAATCCCCCGAAAATTTTCCCGTCATTTTCCACCCGTCAATAATTAAGCTCAGTCCTGTCAGAACAATCCGTGGCACTGATCATGTATGGGCACCAAGGCGAGCGGAAAATCCACGCGAAGAATTATGTAGATTCTTGTATGTGTGTACATATATGTATATTCGCACAGGGATTGTGGCGGAACACTTCCGGTACAGTGACACGTCAATTTTTCGGATTGTCATTCCATTTGTATTTGTCACGGATGAATGGTCAACCGGTTGTGGAAAGGTTCGTTGCGTGCATAATTAATTGCTTTCGCCTGAAGTCAATCGTACTTGTATACATATGCGGGATGACATATCTGTGAATTTCCGCATACACATGGTGTCACTTTAATTGAGAAGCAACTGTTTGTCATCTGGACATAGCTTATCTGCTTACATGAAATTTTTCTAGTTGAGTGATTTTTAGTGTAAAAATAAATATCACTATTGGGGTGCTGCCATATAACGATATAAATTCGTATTAGGAGATAGGGAAATGTAGCGAATACTATGAACAATATGTATACATACAGATGAATGCACGCGCACACGCATACAGACACCGAAAAACACGATGGTCGCAAAGTTTACCAACTTTTTATTCAAGACATATCTGTTACAACGCTGCAAAAATATAGATAGTATAGGGTCCACCACTCGAAACTTTATCGCTTTTTACATTCTGTCCCAGGCTATCCAGCAAAAGAAAAATTTACACACTACCCCATACGTTCATCCACTCGTTCTCTCTTTTAATACATTTTACGACACAGAGCAAGAGACCAGCGAACGTACGAATTCTCTCTCCCAGTACCGATCGGACTCTCCTTCACTCTCTTTCGCGTAGTTTCGATCTCGTACATGTACTACTGCTGCTACTCTTCGAAGTGCTTCCCTCCTACCCTCTTTTCACTCCTTTTTTCGGAACACCCGGCTCCTCCCGTAATGACGGCTGTAAAGTATTTGGCTCGGTCTTGTTCCGGCGATAAAAATGAATTTATTGCCGGGGACGGCGATGTATGCGCGCCACTCGCCCGTCGAGCTAAAGGACGGGTGTATATATATATGTATACGTATAGGTATAGAGTGACCAATGCGCACTGCAACGGATCGAAAAAGAGCGAGAGAGAATGGAGATGGGTAACAGGGAGAAAGAGAGAGGAAAATGGAAGTGGAAAATTGGAGTGATTGATTGGATGACTGATTGATTGGCATTTATTATCCAGTGTCGAATTTCAGTGGAATCGGATGAGTGGAAGAGCGGTGGCATGTCTTTTGTGTTTGTCTTAATATGAAATTTTTGGAATTTCATGTGGAAAGATTTTCAACGATATAGGTAAAGTCAGTTACATTTTATATTTTAAATGTAAAAAAATCGTATGGGAAGTTCAAATATTTTTTGCTGCCATTCGTAAAGAATAATGTACCTGTTATACTAATCCTTGTATTTTTAGTTTATATACTGCACGTTTATATATACTATTTGTAAAAGCTCCAGGCCTGAAACAGCTATCACTTTCAAATATTAAACAATTTAAATCGAAAAAGAAATACCGAGGAATCACCAGTAAAAATTCACCGAATGACAAAAACTCGCTTTTAAGAAAAAAGGGATTCGAAAAAGCCCTAGAAAAACCCGCCAGCACCAGCACCCACGCAAAGAACATAAAAAAAATCACGTGTCCCAGAAGAAGCTAGAGAAAGGTGAAACGCAGGGGCGGAGTCGTACAATGGCGTGTGGCCTTCGGCCAATACTTACACATACACACATACACACACTACTTCTACTCGCGGACACAGAATTCGAATCGGTCATGCGTACGCGAGCTCGCGGTTCGAACGAAAAATTCCCATTGACCGCAAAAAGTAATTTGGCGAACGCTCGTAAAGTGTGCACGTGTGTGTGTATATATATATAAATAGATACACCCACATACACGTGTATACGTATATCTGCATGCGTTAAGAAAAGTAACGCGAATACTTGCTGCGCGCAAAATGTAGGCTACATAGTTGTGCACCTTTTCAAGGGGAAACGAGGGAGACCGTAATTACGCAAAAAAGGAGTGCTTGGTTTATTTGCGAAGGATGTAAATGGTAAGGGGTACATAGAAAGAATGCGGTATGTCGAACAATTCGAATAGATATTCGTTATGCTACTCGGTAATGGCATGGAGGTTATATATGTAGGTTATCGGATGACAGAGGGTAAAAAATTGATTTGTGACACACGGAGCTGCTGCTGCGGATTGTGCTAAAAAGGCAGGACGTCGTTCTCGCTGGCCTCTTTTCGTCGGTATGCACAGCTCGTTTAATTATCGTCCGACCGACACATTCTTGCCCCGCGCGCAATTATCAGACATTACGGCTTTAATTAGATTCGAATTCTTTTTCCCAGTGATCGATATATACGCAAATTGAATTATTAATTAAAAATTTACAATAATAAACCGGTAGGAAGATGGGAGTGCTGGGGGTGAAAGTTTAATCAACGTGATCTATGTAATTAATTTTCGAAATTATTACAAAGTTTGAACAAACGATAGATAGTTTAGATGATTTTTAAACGTTTACTAAAGAAGAATGGAAATCCATTGGAATATCATCGATATCACTGAAAAGGTGCACCTAGTTTTAATATCATATCTTCTGAAATGACTTTTACCCCTTGCATCTAAGCAACCAAACGTTCCGTGCATTATTTCCTAATCTCACAACATTCCTCTTTCTAAGTTATACTTAACAACGCAAACACCACCATATATACCTCACATCTCTTAAAACCCCAAGTCTTTTCTACTAACCTAATCCATTTCCACGAACCTCTTCCATCACCTGCCAACCAACCATCGACCCTCAATCCCTCCTCAATTATTCATCCCGCTCTTAATAAAAGTCACATCCTTCTCTCTCCCACTCTCCTACTCTCGAACACGTAAAGCCAAACGAGCTCAGCAACATGTCGAACGGCAGCAGCGGTGGCAACAGCAGCAGTAGCAGCAGATGCTCGCCTGACTAGGCGAGGACAAGGAGCAACAAATGTCGTAGTCGTCGTGTACAAGCGTATCGCGCGCACCCAAGTCGAACGAGAGAGCAGTAGCAGCAGGAACGGCAACGGTCCTCGTTCTAATTCAATTCGGCCCATTTCTGATTCCGGTGAGCGCCCGGCATTCCCTCGCGGAATTCGTGATTGCGAGCTCTCTCTCTCTCTCACTCTCTGTTTTCTCGCTCCGTTCTTGCTCTTTTACTATTTCTCACTTAATCTCTTACTTTAGCTTCGCTCTTGTTCTTTCTTCTTCTTCATCGTCGTCTCCGTCTTATTCGCTTCTTTTATCCCTTCTCCCGTTCTATTTTCCAACGCTCATTTACTTAGATGTTCTCACTCTCATCTCTTCTACCCACTTTCTTACTCTCTGTCTCTTACGAGCGTTATCCTGTCTTCCACCTTTTCCCTGTCTTCTTATCGGTCAAGGGTTGCACCCAACGAAGGAGAAAACGAGGTCAATAGTAGCAATGCCGAATCCTAATCTATGAGTGTCCTGTGTATTCCTCTATCTTCGTTTTCGGCTATCCCTTTTATTACCTTTGTTTCTTTTCTTTTCACAATGCTTGTGTATATAGGTATGTACGTCGTCCAGGGAATCCATCTTACTTTTCCTTCGTCTCTGGCGTACTGGAGAATATACGGAGCCATGAGGTCGAAGGGCGCGTATGCTAACTCTCGACGGACCGACAAACAGAGGTCAACTTCAGAGTTCAGTGAGGTTCAAACTTGTGGTTACAGAGGTGTGCAGATGGTATATCAAAAATCGAGTTAGATGAAACTCGCAGTATGATCAATGACCCAGTTTTTCGGTGAGGATCACATTGTTAATAATATTTTAGGGAGGTTCTCTACCAACTACAGTAGTCAAAATGAGTACATTTTTTAATTTTTGTTTATTTACAAGTTATATATGACCAAGTCTCTGTCAAATCGAAAAGTCAAAAAATAGATTTTCTTGAAACTCTCAGAAAATGTTCTGCTACTTATTCTGGATATCCCTGAATTTTTTAGATTTTTTTGACCCATAGTTTTGGAGATATAAGAGGTCAAAAACTGAATTTTGATGATTTTTCTTTTAATATTGATAAAATTTCATTGTTAAATTCAGAATTTTGCTTAATTTTTAGCTCAAAAACGAAACAAAATTTCGAAATATCTTACATAGACTTTTTTTCTTGTAATTTTTCGTAGAATTTAACTATATTTTTCAGACCTGTGTACGACTTTTTAAAAAAAAATTAAGAAAAGATTAAATAAAAAATAATTCTTTTCTTATTAATTTTAATAAACATCAAAAAAAGTAAACCATTTTCTACAATTTTATTGCATCAAAAAAACTCACAAAGAGCAATTCACAAACTCTCACTCCAGAACCCCTTCAAAGTTACTAGAAATCATGAAACGAAACAATCTCTCATTTCTCAAGAACCCTCGAATAGCCCACAGTCATCTCAAGTCATCGCGCGCTCAAAGACCTCTTTCAAAAAGTCCTTCTCCACCTTTTCCCTCTCTCCGTCCACCCTTTTACCGTTGCTCGAAAATTTTATACGAAACAAAAAGCCATCAGCCAGCAAGTGAGAGAAAAGATACACTTCGCACTCTCGAAAGGCGCGCCGCAGTCGTATAATGATGACGCCTCGGAATTTTCGCGGACGACTGCACCGTGGGATTATGACTGTCTCTCTCTCTCTCTCTCTCTTCGTCCCTTGGAGTTAGTTTCCGCCTCGCGCTTCTTTTTGTTTCGTCGCGCGCGGCCTCATTGTTCCGCGTTTTTCTCGCGCGCGAGCGGCACCTGCGCGTCGTCGTAATTTTTCTCTCTGTCTCTCTCTCTCTCTTTCCCTTCTCGAGGAGTTGGCGCACTGTCGCACGCGAGTCTTTGTGCACTTTTTGCGACCGAGACTGCGCGCGCTCGCGCGAAGGAAAGCTCGTCGCGCGCAAGCTAAGTTCGTTAAAGGAAGGAGTCGAGTGGAAATTGTAAGGGCGAGGGTTTTAGAAGTCGAGAAGGCGGGGAAAGGGTAGCAAGTTTTGCAAAAGCTGAATGAAGAGTATAAATGGGATAAATTTTTAGATGGTTAAAAGTTTTTTTATGTAAAATTGTTGAAATCACGAAGGAAAGTCGAAGACAAAAGTATCAGTAGTGATACAAGAGCTGTTGTGGATGATTAGTAAAAACCCGACATTGTATCAGAGAGAACGGAGTTCGAAACTTAACTGGACACAATTACCTAATTCTCGAAAAAAAAGAAAAAAATTTCACAAATAGGTAATTTTTAATTCTTGGTGAAAATCGCTCTGTCATTCAAGTAAATATATTAATGGTGTTCAACAGGCAGATAAGGAAGAATAATTCGATTTCGCCATATTATTGTGGTACAATTGCCACAAATAATCTGCTTGAAATCGACCTGTAAAAAGCTAAAATTTATTACAATTGAAGTAAATTGAATATGCAATGCGATGAGCAGAAATATTTAAAACATTCTTCGCGTTAAGTATGGATGTGAAAAAAAACGTATAAATATGAATTAGCACGGAAAAATAACTAATATTAAATATTATATAAAATAGTAATGCAACATGGTTATAATGGTATAAAAATACTTAAAATCAAGATTTATTTATGTATACGTACACAATGCTTTGTAATAAATGAAGTATTTTTCCTTCTCTATCGCCTACTTATTATTTCATCGTTACATGATAAGCTGTGTCTAATGACAATTGCAAACACGTTTCCAAGAAGCCAACCGTGTAATCACGCCAGCATGGCAATCTTGGTGCACTTACCATCTCTCCCATGGCACTGAAATCTTCTTCAGGGAAACCTTTAATTACGGCGTTTGCTTTGTGTTGCGCACACAAACTCCCAGAATTAAGGATGTATTGAAACATGCATGCAAACAAAGCACGATGGTAAAACGTGTATACACAGGCGGTGCATGCATACGCCTTAGATTTTCAGCGCGTATCAGCGTCACAAACAAAGAAGCAAATCAGCCGGAGTTTGTCTTGAAGACAGTCCACGTGATGAAACTAAGGCAAATTAATAGACAAATAATACGTCTATAAAAGTTGGTATCGATAGACTTTATTAAAGTAAAATAGAATAAAAAATGTAAATAAATATGAAAACTATTGAGCTTCAGAATTGATGATTAAAGATTTTCGATACAATAGCAATAACTAGAGATATTTTCTAAAACTTCTTTACTAATAAATTAAAATTAATCTTATTTCAATCGTATTTCTAAGTTAATATTTTTCTTTAAATTTCTTATATTTTTATTTTTCAATTCAAAGCGAAATAAACTGTATACAATAAATTCTATTATTTCTCGATGTCAGCAGCCACAAAGCATGAGACCCTTCAACTCTGAATTTCCTTTCGATAATGTTTTCGAAAACTTATTCTCCGATAAATAAAATTCCTTTGAATGCTTATTCAGAATGCTCTAGACACTGCAACTTTATCGCTTTGTGCCGCTAAACTTTACTATCTCCTACAAAGCGCGAGTGCTTGCTAGATAGGGAGAAGAGAAATGCAAGGGGGGGCCGAACTCGAGCCGATCTGAGGTTGAGCGTAAAAATGGTTTCGCGCAATGGACGACGACGACAACGACGACGACTGCGCTAAAATTCCGCTAATTGCATTGGCCCGAGGCCAAAAACTTTGCCTGTCGAAAATATTTTTGAGCGCTTTCCACCGCACCGTGCGCAGTAAGTCGATGCCTCTTCTTCTTCTTCTTCTTCTTCTTCATCGTAGCTTTGAACTCGCTGGAGATTTTTTTTTCTACTGAAATGCCATTCCAGAGCGGCAAAATAATTACTGAATAATTAGCTAAAGTTCTCGCTTTGTCTGATTAAAAAAAAACATGCTTTTTGTTTTCTGAGTAGTTCTTATTTTATTCTATGCGTTTTCATTGTCATTAGAAGAAAATATATATATTCAAATTGTTAAACGAATTGTTTCCGGTTACTAAGCTGCTGTGATACACTGCAAAATATTCTTGAAATTGAATTGTGTCAAATCGTCTTAGTGTTTACTTTAACAGTTCGAACGAAAAAGGGACAAATTTGCCGCCAATTACTGCATGTCAATTTTCTGTACACCTAACTTTCAATGAGAGTCTGAAGACCTCATAACATCTTCCTCGTGGGCACTTTCTTTCACGATGTTGATAACAGGACAAAGAATCCCAGTATTAACTAGTGTATAGGTAGCGTATCTTTCATTTGTATCATCATAGTACAGGAATAATGCCTAAGCTTCTCAAAATAGTTACCACAATACCACTACCCAAAAACTTAACAGGATACATTAAAATTCACGAAATATTAAGTCAGATTTTAATCATTTAGTTTTTTAATTTTCTTATAGCGTTGCCAAATATAAAAAATAAAAAGCATTTAGAATACGTAAATATTTCAATTTCATTTCCTTATTGACCATTTTGTGATGTACCATTGTAGAATAAACCTTATGAAACATGCGAGACTTATTTAACTGTATTACACATATACTTTTATGACACCACTAATCATTAGATATCCCCACCAACACGGCTTCCATATAATCAACTTGTTACAATGTATTCGAGAAATACATTCTAAACAATGAAATGTCACTAAAAATAATTGAAGTGGTAAATTAACTAAACATATCATTAAGTCTGTAACAAGTTCTTTATAGTGACTGTATATAATTTTCAAAAAGGTGATGTAATTCTCTCCAGGAATTTCGTTATATAAACGAGTGAAAAAGTAATTCAATGACCAGATTTCTGTCAACTTTCATACAAAAAAAGAAATAGTTTCGTGGCTATTATAAGTATACCAATCTTATTTATGGTGTGTTGGACAATTAGTGCATCTGATCTGAAGTAAATAGTTAAATGACTAAAGTGAAACGATTCAAGAGAAGGTGTTTCACGCGTTGTATACGGTTGATGAAGAAATCGAAGAAAATGAATCGTTGGCTTGGCAAAATAGCTGTGATAACTGGTGCATCCTCTGGAATCGGTCTAGTGTTAGCACAAAATTTCGTTCGTGAAGGTTTAATAGTTGTTGGTATTGCACGAAGAAAAACAAAAATGGAGGTAAATACATTTTTTATATGCATGACTCTCTATGGGAATTTCTGTACCAATTATAGATTTCTGCATCGAATTTCACATCATTTAAATTCATTTTCTAATTTTTTAAAATTATTACCTTATCTTCAAATTTCTGTTGGACCGACGAAAGCTAGATGGCGAAGAGAATTAGTGGAATAGAAAATATGGGAATGACTATAAATACATAATTTTTGAAATACTCTTAAATATTTCTTTCAAGCGCCTCACATCTGATCATGAAAAACTTGAAAATACTAAAGATAAAATTTTAATAAATGTTGCCTACGTCTTATTTTAGGAAGGTATGAAAGATGTCAAGGGACCAGGAAAATTCTATGCAAAAGAATGTGATGTAACCAAAGTACAGGATGTCATCGATACATTTTATTGGATCAAGAAAACGCTTGGTACTGTTCATATTTTGATAAACAATGCTGGAATATTGCTTCAAAAATCCATTGATGGTAATTTATAGTTATGCCAAAATAAAATAATCAATTACCTTAAAGGGTGAAAATAGATTTTCATCTTAGCAAAAGTTTTATTTATAATAAAATAGTACGTGATATACTAATATTCTCATTTGGTCAAAATGCGATGCAGCTCTTTTAGACATAGCATGCAGGATAATAAAAAAGATACTTGGTGTACATGAAAGAATCACGGAAAAGTGAAGTTTTGCGCATTCTGTTAAAAAATCATTTGTATTTATTTGATTTCAGAGGCAAGCATAAATACTATACAGTTCATTGTAAACGTTAATCTGATGGGGGTACTGTATTGCACGAAAGAAGCTTTAAAGTTAATGAAAGCAAACGGCGAAGAATGTCAAATAGTAAACATGAATAGGTACATAAATTGGTAAACGAAATCTTATCTACAATTAAACTGGTTCATTATGAAATTTGTTTTGCAGTATCGCTGGCCTTAGGACACTACGTATGCCAGGTAGATGTTATAACGTTTACTCAACGACTAAACATGGACTAAGATCATTATCGGAAACATTAACTCACGAATTACTTGACACTAAGATTCGCATAAACGTAAAATTATCCATTTTAAACATTATATTCCTTCAATCAATTTTATTTCTAAATGTTGTTCAATAGAATTTCAGCCCAGGAATAGTCAGAACGGACATCTTTGATAAAGCCGAGATGGACGCCGCCGAGTTTCTGAATATAGTTCCTTCTCTTCAATCAGAAGATATTGCCAATTCAATAATGCATGTCATCGGAGCACCACCCCATGTTGAAATAACTGAACTAACTATTAAACCGAAAGGAGAATTCCTTTAATTAATAATTAAAATCTTGTAAAAAAAGGAAACAGTTTCTAAAGCCATGCATCTTCCATCCACGTCCATAGAAAATATTTATACCATATCATCTAATGTAACAATCCACGTACAAGAAATAACCTAAATTTATTTGGTTTATTCAAAATAATTCATTTAGAATTTTAATCAACACTGTATTTTTCAAGTCATCCGAAAAAAAAAATCGAAGCCGCCACTGATTTACGACCAAAATTTTATCAACGAATCCAGGAAAACACTCGACCTATTTAGTCATTCGCACCAGCTGAAAACTATACACACCCTCCTCTCACTACCACCACCACCACACCACCAGCACCACCGACATTACCTAAACGCATTTGCGTAATGCGTAATAAGATTAGCGCTAATTTAACGCACTGCCGATCGGCGGGTGGGCGCGCTCTCCCAGCAAAGGCACTTTCCACGCGCAACACTCACACACATACGCCCCCTTACACAGACACACAAACGAGTAATTTGGCCGAATTCCGGCGCATATGGAATAACGAGCGAGCGCGCACCGTTGCTGCAACGCGGCCCGCATCGATCCTTTGCACGTATATAGCGACACGCCTCAGACTCGCGCACGCGAGAGAGAGAGAGAGAACGGGTAATAGAGCAGACCATTAGAGTCATGTCGTGCGTGCGTGGGCGAGCCACGCACCGCAAAACAAAAAGGCAAATGAGGCGTACGCGCGAAAGCGAGGTTGTGCTTGTGGGTGCCACTGAGAGTGTCGATTGTCGTTGTATGTGCTTGCGACGATGATTCGTCAAGTGCGCCTGTGTGTGTGTGTGTGTGTGTGTGTGTTTGGGAACAATTCAAGGTGAGTGGTTCAAGTTGGCAATTAGAGGTTTGATTTTTGGAGTGTAGAGAGGTGGTGAATCATCGTGAAGTTTATTAAAGTAGAATAGTAAGGTAGAGGAATTGTGATTACTTGTGAAAGGCTTGAATATTTAGCTAAAGCTTTTGTTTTTGATCAACTAAAGAACACTGCAAACTTATTATGTCTTTTTCACCTTTTTATATGATAAAATACCAAAAAAATTTCATTTAATTTTTTTTATTTCATACATCAAACGGACTTATAATTAATATCTCAGTGTAAGGAAGCTTAGAGCGAATTAAAAAGGGTACGAAGAAGGGATGTGAGATACGCGTGAAGGGTTTCGTAGCCTTCTCAAAAAATCCAAATTTGAATCACATATCTTCCTTGGGTAATTTTCTGTAACTACATCAAGAGTAGGATGCTTCTCTGTGTTAGAATAAACTATAAACTGTCAACTTCCAAGAGAAGTAGTTATTTCTCTTGAACATAATAAAACAGTTATAGAAGATGTGGAAGGATTTTATTGCTTGTATTTAGAATCGCCTAGTGATATCAGTAAAATCGTGATCAAATCTATTCATGGGGCTATTGTTTTCACAAGAAAGATAAGGGGGGAGATTGTGTTGATATGTTTAAAGCCTATTTGATTGAAAGTTCGTAAATGAATTGTAGAGGTTTAACCTATGGAAAGATTAAATTTTTATCGCTTAACACGACAGATTTGTATACATTTTTTTCCAAACTTATTCTGATTCTACAATTACGGAAACTAACGTTAGTTTAAATTAGGTATCAAATTCTTAGTTGATGAATTTTAGTTTCATAAAAATTGTCATAAAAATTCGTCCAGCTCCATGAAATTATCTCGAGAAATCAACACCGTTCTAGAACAATTTTAATTCAATTGATATTCTAGGAAATCAGGTTTTAATTTTCCATCTACACTATTTAATTGAAACGTTTTTTTTAACAATTGAATCCAACAGCCACTAGATAAACATAGTTTAATCGTGCACATAGTTTGTTCGTCCGTCACTCGATATTTACGTATCGATTTGCAAGGGAATGCAGGCGTCGAAATGACGATGATGCATTTTTTTCCAATGGACGGGCGCGCAGCCACGTCACCGACGTGTTATCGCTTCTCGTTTAATATGAAAGAAATTATCGGACGGGATTGCTCGTCGGCGCGTGCATTATTTCCCTTTTGTTTTTAATTTTGAATAAAGCGAGTATCGCCTCTCATATTGTGACACGAGCGTATGGACGCCGAGTGTACGGTTTTGTTTTCGCGTGTTTTGTTTGTAGCTAAAGGTTTAAATGGTTCTATAAGGGATAATCTATTAGATTGATGAATAGATTTTTACAACAAAGTATGCAATGCCTGTATTTTTGTTTCAATAGTTTGAAAACTTTTGTTTCACAAAAATTGAATTTGTCGTGTTCGTCATTGTAAATATTCATATTGCTTACTAGGTTGAATTGTATAGTTCGTTTATTTTCAATTCGATGGATTAATCATTTTACGTTTTGCAATTCAACAAACCAAAATAAATTGGATTAAACCATCATTTTTTTAACGAAAAACATTGATATTGAAATTCATTTCAAGTTACAATAATTTTTTTATAAATAAAATCTGCAATGCTTAGGTGCAATGAACAAAATAAGCTTATTGTATCTCAATATATATCGTTCAATATTAATTTCACACCTAGATTTGATATTTTATAAAGTATAAAATAATTATATGACGAAAGTTTGGATAAAATTTGCATTATTCAATAACCTTAATTAATTACAGAACCATTATGCTGATATTATTTATTGATAAATATGTCCATAAAGTTTCCATTCAAATTCGCTTCAATTCCGCTTCAATTCCGCAATACTTGAAACTGAAACATTCTGTAGTAAGCACCATATCATGTTACGAACAAAAATCATAATTTTTTATTAAGTAATCAATTTTCGGAATGATTGGAATATATAAGCAAAATACCAAAGAGCGCAGTTATTATATTGTATTTTGCATTTTATATATCCGCAGATCTATGCCAACGTTAAAATTCAAAACAAATAGTATGTAGAACAAGTTTCTATCACTTTCACATACTTTCATGAAAACTTTTATGTTAACTTTTTAACAAAAGTTTTGATATTGTATTTTCAAAATTTTACAACTGAGAATTCGTCGACTAAACTTTTTTTTTAAAATTTTTATAAAACAAAAAAAGTATTTTTACATTTTTGAAAGATTTACATGCAGTATAAATATGCATTATGCTATATTCTGCATTCTATCGATTTTCAGATCTATTGTACACTTTGAATTTTATTGTTTAGTTTCGACATAACATTGATTTATTATACAGTAAAGGTACATGCAATGAGGTTCGACGTTAGTTACAACTATATCGACATAATATCATAATGTTTTATATAGACTTGCAGTTAATAAGTCGGGTGACATGGTGTTTAAAGCCACACGTTGTAGAATAGAACTAATGTTCTCCAAACAGTGTAAAATAAATTTTGAATTTCTATATTTATTATTCTTCCCAATTAACTACCTATTTTTTTATATTAACAACCGCTCATCATAAACAATACACACATTCAAACAGGATCCATTATTCAATCGCGCGATATCGCATCCGATAACAACTCAATTCTCACATCACACGCTTAATAATCATAATCTCAATTTTATTAACACTCCGGATTGTCCACCACCACCCGCATAATATCCACATACACACCCACATAACAAACCATTCCGTTAAACGTACGAGCGATTAAGCGACGATTTACTATGATTTGCACGACGACTATATATACATACACACACATACTTGTCGTCGACCCACAAAACTACTTACCTCCTCAACTCCCCGATGATTTGAGACCGCAACTTTTCAGCCGCGCGCGCGTACATATAAGTTCCCGATGGACTTTCGCTCGGGCATTTTTCGGTCAACTGCCTTCCACTGTGTGTGTGGGGGGAAACTTGGCCCAAACAAGCCTTTTGTACGCACAAGGAGAAGGCCATTGGTGTGTACGCTAGCACAGCCTGAGAGTTTCCAGAAAGGGTAGCAGGGGGGAGGGGGTAAGAGTGCGAGCGTAAGTGGTCGGGAAATGGCCGTATGACCGGCTCTCTTTTCGACAGAGCTGTTTTCGGTTATAGGAGACGACGATGCATGTGAGTAGAATGAATGCGTCGTCGTAAAGTAGAGGAAAGAGAAAAAAGGTAGAAGAGTTTGATGTGACGTTATAGAAGTATACTGTATATTATTGAGGTCAGATGAGGAAGTTTAATGTTGTAAATATAAAAACAAGCGATAGATTGTTACGAGGTTAGGTTGTTGATATCGTTACATAATTTTTTTAAGATCCGCGGTAGTTATTCGAAGGCAAGTACAACACTATATGGATGAAAAAAATTATCCTTATACAGACATGACCGTAAAATAAGCAAACCATATACTTTTTTATAACAAAATCACATATATACAATGACGTATCAAACGTACCGATCTCCGTCTATACAGTATTGTGTGTATATCGTAGACGATATTCATTGTTACGAACTGAAACCGAAAAGGCGATACGCATAAAAACTGCTATACGATGAAATAAAATTCGGAAATCACGACGAAATCTCGCGCCAATATGAATCCCCCGTATCATCTTATAAAAACCAATAAAAGCACACATACACAACACACATATTTTTATTTTACGTATATAAAATAAGCCAGCCATTCGACCGTTCGCTGCCACATATCCCAACGATAGCAATAACAAACGCTTTTTTCGAAAGAATCCCTCTCTTGCCACGCACTAGAGACAGACACACGTATATATATACAAACACACGACGCGACGCGACACGACGCAGCAACCGCTTATTGTCTCGTCGACCCGCTTCCACGATGACGGCAAATAAAAAACATCGTCATCGAAACGATTTTTGCGAAATAAGAAGTCGCCCTATCCTCCTCCCGCCCTCTTTTGCGGAAATCCCTCGCGAGCATGAAGCTGAGGCTCTTTATTGGCTCGTCCGCGGTGGTATCGACCTCCTCCTCCTCCTTCTCCTGCTTCCCGTAAAATACATAACTGCGGGTTCGAGCTGGCGGCTGTGCTGGTGGAGAATGGATATATCGCGATGGGCTTCGCGAATCCGTATTCTCACTGTAAGCGCCGTTGGAATGTGATGCTGCTGGGTTCGTGTGTGGAGGTATAGGGGAAAAACAAAAATTTAATGAATGGGAGCAAGTTATTGAGAATTTTTTATGTTGGAAATTATACGTAGTTAAGAAGATACAATGAAATCTTGCCGAATTAAAAATTTCAAAAGTTATTTTGAACCTTGTGATTAGAGGAAGATGAGAAGAGAAAAATAGATAATTTCAAATATAAATGGATTTTCGAAATTGTTAAATATTTTTCTTCATTTGCGGTTTGACTGCATCCAAACAATAAATAATTTACTGATGTAAAATTTATTTTTATGTATGATCCAATAGCTATTACTCTAAAAATCACTTATTCATAACATAATTGTTCAATAAAATGATTAAATATTGCTATGTATTTATATTAATAATAATTAATTTAAAAGCGGTATTATTTGTTTATAATGTGATGCCAAAAATTAATTAAATATTTATTTAGAGCAAATAAATGATATGATACAAATGACGCTGAAATAATGTTATGAAAATGTGATCCCATTTATTATTTAGAAATTTAAAATAATTCAATCATATATATATATATATATAGAGAGAGAGAGAGACGTATTTACGTTCTATAATGCTTGCAATAAAAGAGCTTTAAAAGCTTTGAGCGTATGTCAAACAATGGCTACGTTGAAACTATTGAATTTCGCATTACTCAGTTGGCTTTCATATATCATTTAGCCGTTAACATCGCGTTTATGGTCAATGTTCCGTATGTCATTTGAAATTAACCGTTGAAAATTTTAAAACGATGCACTTAAAATATTAATTATTAAAGATGCACGAGATGCCATTAAGTTAGCCAGTAAAATCAGGAATATTGAAAGCTTGAATTAAACCCGGCAAGTGTACGCAGAGTAATGTAAAATTCTGTAAATATGGTACGATTATGCTCAAACATTAATTTACATCCGTTTCCACCTTTTATTAATTTCGTGACACAATGTGGCGTTTCCATACATACATACATATATATAGGTATACGCGACAAAATTATTTCGTACCCAGTAAAACACGTATTAATTATCAGATACCGCGATGTAATGAATTTCACCGAATAACTGTCAAAATACCAACAACGAAATTCTATCGGTACAATCTCATCGCGATAGATATATACACAAAAAGGATACACGGAAAATCCTTGAAAACAGCCAGCGAATCGAGAGTGTGTGCCGATCCTCGCTTCACCACGAAATCACAGAACAAAAGAACACACACCTCTACCAAACCAAACGGTAAAAGTCTCTGTGGCAGCCGCAGCAAACAAAAAAAACACACACCCACACACATACATGAAAAGCTACCCGCAGCATAACTGCGAATCTCCGCTTAAACCCTATATCCCAGGCGTTCTGATACATTCACCAAGCGAAGCCATAATCGGGAGCATAAAAGGTGGCCCCCTATGCCATTACCTCTCGAAAGTTTCCAACTTCGCCAATGGATAAAGGCTCTCTCTCTCTCCTTCCCTCTAACACTGCGAAAAGCGATAGTCGAACGTTAGTACTACTACTACTACTACTAGTCTTATCGGAGGCGGGATGAAACGTGACAGGGACATTCCTCAGTGGCGATCGGCCGTGACCGCGCGCGCAACTCACCCTATACCCCCCATGAAATATTCACAGGCGTGCGCGCGCGCGATCGCCAGCCGATAAAACAATATCGGATTAATAGCTTTGTTTTCGTCACGTTTCGCGCTCTTTCGCGTGTATGTATATATATATATATGTATAGGTAGTGGCTTGGTATGGGATGTGAGAGAGAGAGGAGCGCAATTGATTTTCCGGCAACATGCCGTACGGTGGTGGTGCTGGTCCACACCCGCGTTTTAGGGGTAGAGAAGCTGTGTGTGTTGCTGGTTCGTTTGTTTTTTTGGTAGGTTATATTTTAAAGCAAGATAGGTGGGAGTGTGTCGAACGTTTTATGGCCTTTACGGGGTCGTCGTGTATTTTAGGATGGATTACATTCCTTTTTTTTTTTTTCGAGAATGGAAGCAAGATGGATTATTTGATATTTGCATTTGAATTGAATGAATATTTTGTGTAGAGTCGAGTCATAACTAGGAAGGCGGTGTTAATTCCACGATTTTTTTTTAAACTATTGGCACAACTGGGTTCTAAATATTTAGATGCACCCTTCGCACAATATAGACAAGGATATTTTTTGTATTTTTTTTATTCTAAAATTTAACTTTTCCGATTTATGCTCTACTAACATTGTGACAATATTTTTAAATATTGTTGTCCTGTTTCTGAAATATCGTTTTAATATGCGTCCTTTAAAATAACGTTATCACAACGTTGAGTAAAAATTGAATGATTAACCAGTGAATGGTTATGGTATTCATCAGAATTTTATGTACATTTTAAATGATCTTATTTTTACTAACAGATATATAATAAATAACGAATATTGTATTAATTTCATTTAATTCTTTCATATTCAATACAATTCCAATAATATTTATCAGTAATTTATTAAATATCTCAGACACGCACGTACATTACATTCTCAGGAGTTATTAATATTCCTCACAACATAACAACAATAAAAGTGAAAAATAAAAAAAAAATAAACAAATTCAGGCAAGATAATAAAAAATCAACACACGCAATACCGAATCCAATCACTTCAGTGCATGTCCAAACATTTGACTATCTTTGTTAAAGCTTTAATTCGATAAGGACTTTTGCTTCCTCACGCGTTATTATAACACCTCAAATTTACGCTAACCAAATTTCCGTGCATGCATACGTGGGGCTGACGATTGTTTTTATTGTCGTGCGCAAACTCGTCAATCGATACACGCAAAACGTGCCAAATAATTGAACTTTCATTGCGCCCCCGCGCGCGTATATATACGCATGTTATCGCGTTTTCACACGTATATACGAGTCTTTGACGACGACGGTTGGATTTGAATGACGCATTGCTATCTGAAAATTGATTAATTTAGTTTGCAGAGAGAGAAAGCAGAGGAGAAAGAGGCAGGAGAGAGTTGAACTTTGTTCACTAAAACTTGCAACTCTCCCCTGGCAGTAGTAGTAGCGCCAATAGTGGTGAGTTCACTGGAATAACCGTTGCTGAATTTAATTTCTCTATGTTCTTGTGACTTTTAATTGAACTTTAGCGATGGAGTGGAGCATTTCTATGTATGCTTTTGCATGAATATAGATATCTGGTAAAGTGTTTATTATGTTAAGAGAAATGAGTTTGTTTACATTCGATTAGTAATCGAAATATGATATTGACCTCGATTAGGAATATAATAAATATTTCTGAATTGAAACTACGTTAATGCGAAAAAGTCAAACTTAGGATACAAATTCATATTATATAGCATTTTTCGTACAATTGTCGCAGCCAGAAACGACCATTTAAGAGTGGCGCTAACATATTACAGTAAATTCTTACCGCGGGCAGCTCATCTTTGAACTATCTGGTTTAAATGTGCACGCACAACTCATAATTTCTTTACCTCCTGTCGGCGGTGACCATCGATAAAACGTTTTTAGTTAGATGAGCCTTATTTTTAAAAAATGAATGTTGTATTGTATGATTTACATATTGAGTCTACATTTTTTCCATAAAGGTAATGATTAACACTCTTATTTTGAGTGTGCTAATGTTTAAAAAAAAAGACTAAACGAATCTATACAATGTAGGGAACCCGAGAGAACATAAAAAATCAAGACTTTTTTTTAAAAATTGTAAAATATGAAACTTGAAGAAAAAAATGATCTCAAGAAGTTAAGCGACTGTTACTAAGAATAAGGGTAAGCTAAAATAAGTAGAAAAATCAATATTTCATACCATATTCAGTAGTAAAAATTGAACAACGTTTTCAATATTTGCAATTCCTATGAAAATGATCAAATTTGAAAGGATTCTTTCGGTTTTTAAGACCTTTATACGTTTTCTATTGATATTTATTCGTACCATTCGTTGGATTATTCCCTCTTTTATTTTAAGAATAAAATGGATTGAGAAACAAACCATGGATTTATTATTATTTTTCCCTACTTTTATTCGCTACAATAGCTACAAAATTTATATGATATCTGCTACATTAATCTCAGCACAATAGTTCAATCAAAATAACTAAAGATTCCAATCAGAGTTAAAAATGCAACATTCGATAGCCTTTCGAAGAAAAATAATAAATAATTAAAACATTAAACAAAACTACCTCGTACAAATACATCTCTTCTCTTTTAGAATACGCGCAAATTGATACTGAGCACGCACGCCGAAATAAAAATTCCATTTCCATTTCACTCGTCAAAAAA
Source organism: Torymus tubicola (assembly GCA_035583055.1). Lineage (NCBI taxonomy): Eukaryota > Metazoa > Arthropoda > Insecta > Hymenoptera > Torymidae > Torymus > Torymus tubicola. Next base: position 81,574 of record JAWWEQ010035101.1, read on the forward strand.
AGGAAAAAAAAAAGAATCACCAACCTCGCGGAACAACCCAACCATTTTACGACAAATCGTGATCCCAATTCGTAATCACCGACGTCGCGCTCTTTCTCTCTCTCTCTCTCTCTCTCTCTCTCTCTCTCATTCCTCTCATTGCGTTTATCATACACATCCTGTCTTTCACTCTCTCTCTCTCTCGCTAACGCGCGCGAAAAATACGAGCGCAGCGCGCAGTGACAATGCGAATTGTGTCGCGGACAATCGATCGCCCGCGCGCGTATAGCACCAGCGTATAGGAAAAAAGACGAGCAAGGGAAAAGAGGGAGAGAGCGAGAGATAAATGAAACGGACGCAACGTACGCGGAAAGGCAGGAAGTGGAAGGAAGGCATTTCGCTAGAACGAGAGAGGGAGAGAGAATGATCGTAGCTGAGCAGAGGTACGCGCATTGTGTCCGCGCGGGACTGGAGTTGAGTTTCACTGTACGTCGCGTACGCGCGTAATGTAGAATGGAAGTGAGATTGTGTGTGCGTGCGTGTGTATGTATGTGGAGGGTTAGTGTTTGAAGGAGGGTGTATGAGGAACTAATTGTTTGATTGGCTGTGTGTTCAGGAATATTGAGTTGCGTAGAGGTTTATGGAAATGAATTTCAGCCTTGTTTTACCGAGAAGAGGTAGTGTGTATTTTTATGATAAAGAACAGTTTAAGACGTATTAAAGGTTTTTGAGAGAAAGAATCTATTTTACTTTAAGTATGTTTTGTTCGATCTTTCGTGAGAGAGGTAAACGTTTGCGAATTTCAAGTTAGGCTTTGTTTAAACTTTTTATGCGGAAATTTTGCAAATATATTCTTGTACATATTTAGAAAGTTTTGTAAATATTTCGACAGAATTTTTATTTTAATCTAAAGTTGCATGTTAAAAATGCACGCCTAAATCTCAGCGTTATACTGAAAATTCACGCAAGGAAATTCCAAAACTTTGATAATGTAATTTTCCGAAAAGTCTTTTGTTACAGTATAACCAACGTGGGCGTCAATGACAAAAGTTTGCAAAATATGAAACACTAATACGCGTATACATATATATATATACTCAGGATTTTAATTAAGAAATTTTCACGAAAATTCGTTAAAATAAAATCAGTTTAAAAGCGTATATTTAATAACTTTCTCACGGCATCGCAAATTGCGATTGATCTAATTAGAAAGCCCTGCGCTGCTATATATATATAACGACGAAGTGAATTCTGATCTAGCCTACTCAGCAGGTCGACCTTGGAAACAATTTGCCCTCAGCCCCGCTCATTAATGTTAACTTTGATATTAATAAGCAGTAGATTGTACCTATGGCTTGGTAAGACAAAGGAAGCATGTGGAACCGCAGATTTCCTAACATTCATAGCCATAATTATCCTCTCTCGAAATTAGGTCGATCGTGCGGCTGCTATTTCCGTATATTTTTTATCTATTGTCCCCATTAAATAAAAAAGATGAAGAAAAAAAAAGTAATGGATACTTATAAAGTATGATTTCATCGTAATTATTTTTTTTCAATTGATATCAGAGGGATTTAGAGCAAGTAAATATATATATTTTTAATAATGTTTCTTTCAGAAATTATTAATACTCGTGATACAAAATAAAAAAAAATAAAAATTCAGACTAAAAAAATCACCCTACGAACAGAGTCAACTTCAAATATGTCGAAATTTAATAAAACCCCCCGACCACTGAAATCCACATATATATACATATATCGCGCCGAGCGTAAACGTTTTAAGATCTCATTTATGAAATCAATTTATATCCTTGCACTCCCTACCTTGTCCTTATAAGATTACTACCAGATATTCTCTCTCTCTCTCTCTATCTCTCTCTCGGCGTCGTCGGCACTTTGCGCGCGCGTGAACTTCCCGAGATATCTTCAAAGGCGTCGGACAGGCGTCTATCAAGTTGAGCGCAACTTCCTTGTGATTCCCCGCTAATTGGGATCATATCCACTCCCATCTTTCTGTAATTAAGGATTAAAGCTAGCCAAGAAGAAAACTGAAAGAGAATCGTATAATTGGCTTTTTTTCGCGTCGCGACGACGAATCTTTTATAGTTGCTAAAAGAAAAGCCCGAAATTCTGATCCTTCAAGCGTTTATTCGATGATAAATTTGAAATTATCAAATTATGCAATATTGAAGTCATTGAAAGTACGCAAAACGCGAGTTTAAACTCTGAAAATTTCGATATACATGTTTGATGTGATACTAAAATGTACTGAATTCAACTTAACTTAGATGTCAAATGATTCGAACTGAGTGAACAAACTGTCAGATTTTTTCAGCTAGTTTAATACAGTTTATACTTCAATATGATTCGTGTTCTCAATAAGTCACTCTTATTCCTTATTAATGCATATAAAAAGTGCATATCATGTATATAAATGTAACAACTTTGACCAAATTTATAACTGAAACAACCAGCCAATAATCTTAAAAAACAAATCAAGCTATCATTACACGTCTACATCATCTTTCCAAAAAATTTACTACCAGCTTCAAATTTTCCCGCTCGCAAGCAAGTTTGCTACAGCAGGCTCCCCCCGAAACGTCAGGTAAACGTGCTATACACGCATCCAACTGTTTTATATAGCACCATTACTTTTTCGCGAAATAGCGCGCACGCGGAAGGGAGGAAAGCATTGCGCGACGATAGGATGACTTATGTTTCTGTCGTTAAAGTTTACGCGCCACGCCCCTCGTGCCGCCAGCCCTTACATATACCGGTATGTAAGGTTTGATTTTATATATATAGTTTTTAACTCGCTTTTGTGTGTATTCTCGATGTCGGACGTTCTGTATATAACGATTTTTATTCGGAAATAATTGGGCATGGTAAAATAAAGTGCGATCGAGTGAGGGCTGTATATGATATATCGAGCGATTGTTTTATTATATTGCTTTTTTTATGAACTTTAGTTTTATGGTTGGAGAACGAAATATTGTACGGTTTGTGAGTAAATCGAGGTATTAAATATTTGAATGTATACTCTGGTAGTAATGTAAATTTTCAAATTCAAAACGTCACACTATACCTATATTGATATTATCGATGGAGAATAGAAATTAATCAGCGCGCTAAATTAAACTAAGAAAGTTGTTTTCTTTTTAAAGGGAACAGCAGACTACTTGGAGGAATACTTGGATGGATGACCAAACTTCTTTCTGCAACTACCACATATGATCTATTAGGTGTTGAAAATGCCTTCTGACAAATTGAACCAGAACTGTGGATTAATATAATAAGGTATTTCAATCAACGGAATGCATAACCTAAACAATGAAACTGAATTATTCCAATACACCGACCACCCCAGAGTGGATTTTGTCATTGAGGATTTATCCCACGTGTTTGCCTATAAGGTTTTCCCAACCTTACAAACGTAATCCTGGTCGGATTCGGGACGAATGAATAGGTAAAAAAAAAAGTTTGTAAGAAGAGAAAGAGAGGTAGATCAATTTCCACGAAAAACAATTATAGTTTATCTGTATTCTTATACAATAAGTAAAAAGATTTTAATAATTTTAAAAGTCAGTAGAAACATTATTTCGCACTTTTCTTTATACATTTCATTAACAATGTTCATTAAAAGTATTATCCTAATTTATTTGTAATGTGTTTCCGTAGGAAATTCAATTTGCACGTATTGTTGACGTTAAAGATGAAATAACAAAATATCGGCAATAAAAGCTTTTAGTGATTAATAATAAATATTCGCTACAAATGAAGGAGAGATTAGTTAATGTTCCTTTTTAAAACCAATACGTCATGAATGAATTAAAATAGCAGGCAAGTAAAATTAAAAAAATCAATATACTACACTGGAATATAACTCTTGCTTTCTTTTTAGTCTTTCTTAGAAATGGATAAAATTCCTGCAAATTGTTTCCCCAATAACTTACAAATCGATAACTGAAAAAACATTCATCAAGCAAAAGTCGACCTCTTTCAGCGTTTATTTTTTCTGTTTTTTTTCCGCATTTATACCGTAGAACATAAAGTAAAATATTAGTATTCACGAGTCTGCCTTATTATCACCGGACTTTATGTCGAAGTTTCTACAAATTCATGCAGTGTGGCTGTGGTTCGTATTGTACATTGCCAGAAAACTTCAATACGTATACTGAGGTATGCAAAATATAAACTCAATATATTTATGAATATGAATATTTTCTAACAGTATGAATACTGGCAGTAATTATAAGCACTTCACTCTATTTTTTTTTTATCTAAATTTTCTAAGCTCATTCACTGCGCAGACACATGAGAAAACGAGAAAGATAAACAAAATTTGCAGCAAGAATCTCTCTTGTCTCAAACAAAGTTATGTAGGTTATGACTTGCACTCTCTACCAATCATCGGTGAACATCCTTAATCAATTTACAAATTACATTTCATCACTTACACTCTTTTCAAATCACAGACAACTTACCTGAACCCAACAAAAATAATCATCACAACTTAATTCTAAATCATGTACAATAAATTATCACATCACCATCTACTTAAGCACCGGAACATGACACTTGACCCATTAACCTTCCCAAGTAACTAATACCTCAATCCCCCTATCATATTTACCTTTGCCCTCCACAACCACTAGCAAGTCCATCTTCTTCTCTTCTAACTTTCCTAAGTTGCAGGGGCCTAAGGCCACCCAGACATACAGGGAGAGAGTGACAGCCACTACCGCCACACTAGCAGCAAAAGACCACGAACGGTAATGCAGCGTACTCTCTCTCTCTCTCTCTCTCCTTCTCTTCCCACTCCTCCCCACGCACGCGAGGCCTCTAATAACGTTATACAGCTAACTAACTTTGCCGATCTAGTTCGCCGCTTGCTCTCCAATCTCCTCTACTTGCGGACCACCCGGCGAATTCGCGCGGCTGTGCGAAAGCTTTTTGAGAGGGTAAGAGAGAGAGAGAGAGAGAGAAAGAGAGTGAGAAGGTAGATGCGGTTATTAAAGATCGCGGCCTGGTCATTAGCTTTGTGCGTGAAGGTAAAGTGGGAGGTGGTGGTGGTGGGCTTTGTTGATGGTGTTGGCGAAATGAAGTTTTGGAAGCACGCGGGTGGTTTTTAAGGGTTTGTTGAGGGAAAGGGGGGGACTTTTTAAGGATGACTGGGAGAAGAAAGTGTTTTAATTACGTTAAGCGAGCAGCTTATTAAGTAGTAAAGTAATTTGTATTCAAAGCAATTGAACAGGCGTTGATTCAGCTCTTAGGTTCTTTTTCATTAGTAAATCAATTTTGTGAATGAAAGAACGTTATTTGTTGCATACTTTATTCAGAAAGTAGTTTTTTGATAACAAAATAAAAACAAATATTTTTTCTTGTCAAACCATTGTATATGCGTTTTTAAATTTCTAATTGCTTCACTTTCGAAAACATTTATTACAGCGCTCAAGCAAGACAATGTAAAAATATTATATTTCAAAATGTTTCCATTTTAAAAAGAGTAGTACAATAAAGAGACATAAATCTTACGTTCAACCGAAATATATGTGTCCCAGAACTACAGCAAAAAACTAACTTTTTTAAAACACCAGCGCGTACGATGAAAAATACATTCCCATCAAACGCTAGAAAAAGTATTTCCAAGAAGAAAGAAAGGTGCATTGATATCAAAACTACAAAAATACAAGTTACAAAGCGCAGCTAAATCCCTTGACAATATAATGAACATTCATTATCCACGGATAAACAATAATTAACAAGGCCCATACTCGCTCTCTCTTTCTCTCCTCCGTTATCCAAAAACTTCTCCCTTATTAAAATGACAATAATCCCTAAAATGCTAATGAATACCCATTGTATACACCCCATCCCATCTTCCTCCACTTGCCTCTCTCCATAACGATTATTCCTGATATTATTCCTCACTGCACTCATGAATACACCATTGCGCCTACACCGCGCGTTTAACAAAACTCCCTCTCTCTCTCTCTCTCTGTCGCGAAAATAAAAGCAGCCAAGTGAAAAACTCGCGAGCGAGGTATCGATCGATCAAGCACGTGCGCGCGTATATATATACGCACAATGCACTCACTCCCCGATAAACAATGACTGCACTAATTGAGCGCTGCAGCGGACGTCTCGTCACGACACGTCGCCGTCGTCATCGTCGTCGTCGTCGTCGGATAAAAAAGCCCATTGGGTGAACGAACGAAGTGGGTCGTCGTACGAGCTATAGCAGTATTGTATCAGAGTGGTTTAATCCACTCAACTTGTCTGGGGAAGCATCGTCGAGGTCTTAATGGATGTTGAAAGTTTTTTCACTGTGTATGTATATATATATATATATATTCGAAGGTGAATAGTTGATGCGCTTGAATGTTTGATGATGAGTGCGAATGGGAAGAGAGGAGTAGGAGATGTGCGTGTTGCGGTCGATGGAGTTACGCGTACGGGGGGGACGAGGAATGGCACGAAAGAGTGTGAACGGAAGGTGATGCTAGTGGATCGTAAAAAGTGCGAAAGTGCGGAGAAAAATTGTGATCCTGTTTGGCGTGTGTTCTGGTATAAAGCCGCCATATAGCGTTGAGATAGAATTTTCATGAGTATTGAAATTTCTTTGTACACTGTCGAGATATATTTTTTTTTATTCATATACACTGCGTAAGATCGTTTTTCTAGAACGCGTTAAATTTTAAATAATAGCGCGACGAAAAAAATAAAAAAAATGTAATACAAAAAAAAATCTCGTTACCAAATTACGCGAGAATTTTCAGTCAATCATAATTAAGTTCTCGAATATACCAAATCTTCGTTTAACAAGGACGTATATATACCGAAAGCCACTTATAAGATCTTGTTTGACTATACCGAAACACTGCGCAACAACAAACATCGAACGGCTCATTAAACCTCATCGCGATATCGACAATCGCTACATAAGTACCAACCTCCAACTTTCACCCTATCCTCTCGACTACTACACTCCAATACACGCAGATACACACACACACACACACCGTTGGCATCGTTTTCCACGTACTAACCAGCCATAATCCTCTCTCGCTCGATCCACGCGATCCCCCCAAAACGATCGCTCGGCTAAATTCTGCCGACCTTCGCATCTCTTCGCTTTCCCTCCCCTCTTCATCTCGCTTCCACTAAAAAAAAGGGGGGGGGGAACCGCTGAGATAAAGAGATCGCGCGAGAACAGCGCGGCGTAGACCACTTTAAATTCATGAATTCCAATATATAACCAATTAGGTCACACGCGGTGGCGAACGGTTCGGTACGGAGGCGGACGCGCGCAACTTTAATGAAAACCTTTCAAAATTCAGCGAACGCCCCATTCTTTATCGGGCCAATTAGGATTCCCGTCCGGTCGTCGCTCGCTTCTCTCTCTCTCTCTCTTTTTCCCTCTCTCTCTCTTCGCATGAACTATCAGGCGAAATTGCCCGTCGATGTGTACCCCCGAGCCATCCTCTATATATATATATATATATATATACCACAATAGAGATAGAATAAAAGAGGGGGGGGAGAGTTTAACTCAACGGGGGTGGGATTTTCCTCCGGGGGTCTACCTCTCTCTTTGCAGCGTAGTACTGGACAAATAGATTGATCGCTTATCCAGAGCAGAGCGAATGAACGCTACGTTAGCTGTCATTTTTATTTAGTGAGTGAACCAGCTACAACAAACCCCTTCCTTTTCTCTTCTGTCCCTCGCACACCAGCCCTTTATTATTGAAGTTAACCCCCTGCTGGTGTTGAGCTTTGAAGAGAAAGCCGAGCATAGATATGGGCACGCCGCGAGTGGAGGTGTTGACTGCTGCTGATATTGCGAATGCTGTTTGCCAAGTGACCGGCAGTAGCTTGTGTGTATATGTGCTATCGAATTGTGTTTTAAAAGGATCAAATGACGCATTCTAGTAGTTTAAGAGGAATAAGGTTGGAAAATGTGTTTTCTCAAATCGTCATTGAAGGTTCCAGGTGTTTAATATAAGTTGTACCCCAGAAGAGATCTCTATTAACAATTACTGTATATTGTTGCAATTCAGTTGGACATTTATTTTGTTATAAGATTTATGCCAATTTTACTAGAAAACATTTCTTTGCATTTTGCATTAAATAAAGAACGATAAAAAAAGTAATATAGGCTAATTTGGTAAATTATTCATTGGCAAAATGAGTAAAAGGCTTTGTTATAGATCGTTTATGATTAGTACGCAATTATGATATAACTAAACATAAAAGTAGTAACTGGAAACAAATTGATCCCTCGTGTACAATATCGCTACAGTTTTCCCCGTAGAGTACATCCTTATCAAAAACTTTTTTGATGATAAAGTTACTTTCATGGATACATTTTTAAATCCTCATACATACAACAATTCAGATACATGACCGTAACGAAACGTTATCATCATAAATCTCGGCATATTGACGTTAATATATCCTTTTTAATAAAGTTCGGTTCATAACCCGGTTTACTAGTATATAGATATTAATATATATTATAGGTGCGATGAAGAAGGCTGCTGCTGCTGCTGCTGCTGCTGCTTACGCCTGGGTTTATATAGAATTACTGACCGCAGGAGAGAAAGCTCCAAATAAGCTATACAATTTTATAGAGCGTATAAAACTGATGAATTCAATAAGATGAGTTCCCCATACCCGAAAGCTAAGAAAATGCTGTTAAACGTAAATGAGTAACGGGTAAGCGTGATGAACATGCCTCATAAACAACTTTATGGGATGATGACTGGATATAAAATTGTGAAAAATTCAATAAATAGAGATGAATTTTAAATTTTTACAATTTTAAGGAGCGAAGAAAAGTTTTCGAATCCCACTGCATTAAACTAATAACAAACTATGTAACAAATAAAAAAGCATTAATGATGAAGAAAGAAACAAAAAATACAGTCTCAAGCGGTCTAAATAATGGAAAGTAAATCTGTACATTATACTACGACAAAGATAAATTACTCGCTCACATTAACAAATCTTTATGTATCTCAATCTATTATTCCTATATAGTCGAGTAAGCTAGTGATTAATTCACTAGTATACGAGGACGTTTCTGCTTTCAGTAAAAAGAAAAGAAAAAAAAACGTAATTTACAAAATGGAGTAGAAAAGTCGAAATGGATCCCGGCGAGAGACGCTATATAGGAACAGTAGACTAACAGCGTCATCAGCAAGTGTTTACGATACGGCAGAATCGAGGCTAAAAACGAGACAAGAAAATGGCTACACACTAACGTTTCGCACAGTCAAGGCCACGGTTGGGGGGATAAAAACACCTTCCAACGAGGAGAGTACATAAAATCTGTGGTTCTTGTTAAGGAAAGTTGGCATTGAAGGAGCTTGGAGTGCTAATTAGTTAACGTATATGAAAGAGAAAGAACAAGGTTTGAGCAAAGGCTATCGTTACATTTGATTGTAAATTCTATTCAAAATTTTATTAACGTATTGTAATTTGCAAATAACAAATGAATATTCGTTAAATCTTGCGTTATTATGGTAATATAGTAAATTTCCTCTTTATTGCAAATTTTTTAAATTTATGTAATAATTTTTGATAATATATTGAATTTATTTATTATAATTATATATTTTTACGGTATTAAAAAACATTTAAATTTATAATAATGTGCCAGGTTACCTGAACTGCACTCGTTGTCCATAATATTAAAGTTTTAGATGTTTTTCCGTCAAAATATACTGATTTATAGTTGATGCAAATATACCTTGACATATATTAATTTATTGATCTTTTATAAAAGAAATAAAAGATGATTAATGATATTACTAAAACTTTTTTATTTATTTAATATACTCTGACTCACAATATTCGTTGAATATATTTGTTATTTTTTTTCTACTCGATTGTCATTTTCGTAAAACTTTATTTATTTATGATAATTCAGTTTACTTTTTACTTATACTTCTTTTAAAAGTATACAAGGTTTAATGTACTAATAAACACATATTTGAATATTACAGTACTAAATAGAGAGATATGATTCACTCTGATTTCGCTGATATAACCACATGACGCTTAATCCTAGTAATTAAATCTGATTTATCTACAAATAAGTGAAGTAAATAAAAACTCGACCTTCCTCTTACAACGAACGATCAAAACTACTACCAATCCCGGCAGTCTCCTCAACTACCCTAAACCCTCCTCCCAACAATATTTCCCTCTCCATCTAACTTTCACCTCGACTATCTCACTGTCTCCTTTACCACACACACACACACATACAGAGTCACCCACGCACGTCGTCGTAGCAATTCGGCTAATCCCGCACACGCGGTCAGCCAAATCTAATTTCCTCGCTCGAAAGCGCTTCGTTTTGCAGCTACATACGATGTCGGTCGCGCGAGTTTCAACTACTACTACTACTACTACTGACTATATATACTCTGTACTTCGTAAGAGTATGAGTAAGTGAGAGAGCCTAGAGGCACTTACCTTATGCCGCCACGGATCGTGTCGTAGTTGAGGATCCGCGAGCCGTGCATCCACGTCACGTAGCCCGACGGTTGGGGTACCTTGCTGACCACGCACTTGAGCTCGATCGTGCTGCCGGCCTTGTAAAACTTGTCGCCGGCCGTCGCACCGTGCTCGTCCACTATCTCCACCTTCGGCACTGGAAAAGCACAAGAAGAGAGCACACCAGGTGGATGTTATCGTTTGCTGAGAATTTCATCGGTAGGGTGTATAGGTGCACGTAGATAGGGGGGAGAAGTATACTTTTTTGTTAAGAGAGGAGATTTGTTTCGTTCGAGATTGGGTAATTATAGGGTGAAACTTATATTTTATGGTATCAGAAGTAGGATGTTAATAAGTTGTTGGTTATATATGGTATTACAGATCAATAGGTTGTATCTTTATAATTCTATGGTTCACAGATAAACTTAATTAGAATTGTAATGAGATTTTGGTATTGATTCGAGATTAGATTAATGACGGAATTCCATCCAATATATAATATATTCTATTATTAAATAATTACGCTGACAGTTTGGAGCTTAATAACGTGGCGAAAATCATTATACCAAATTATCCTTTTCAAATAAACAGTCTATCCGTCTGCCATAATAATGATAATGTAGGGTATAGGCGTATCGATACTAATGCAGACCTAATACCATTATCACGTGTGTGCTCAGCGCGGCATATTTGCTGACTATGATTGAAAGATCACATGGTAAACAATTCCACTTCATTTTGATACTAAATTCAATTAAAAACTTTGATTATTATTCCTTTACCATTTTATCAGTAATGAAACGGAGTTGTATTAGTAAAATATTTATTAAAAAAATGAATTTTTAAATTACACTTGTTTCAATAATAATCCAATCAATTGGATTGCTGAATAATAATAATAACAAAACAACAGATACGAAGGAATAAGACAATGTTTTCTTTCTATTACACACGTGTTTTTATTTTATATCTATCTATATAAGCGATTTTACAAAATTCATCAAACGACGGCGTACATAAAATAATTAAAATTAAAAGTTTAATGATTTCTGTAGAACTGCACATATTGGTAATTAATTTCATTAATATGTCGGTAAACGGTAGTAGTAACATTGTAATTGTAGATATGATGTAGACTTTAACCCAAATAGGATAATATTAGCAGTATTATCATATAATAGTCATAAAAATTTTTCAATATAAATTTCAGTTGTTTTAATTTACATAATTAAATTCATTAAAACTTTTAGACCAACAGCCGCGAGAAAAACTAATTAATTCCATAAAATAACACTCTTGTTTTGCACTAGAATTTCATTTTCCCAAATATCTATCTTCCGTAATTAATCCGCGATTAAACGCCGAGAAAAAAAACATCCACCACCCACAACCGATCAAACGCTCCTCTCACCCATCCTCTCTTCCTCAATCCCTAATCGCTCTCAAACCTACCCACTACCACGAAATCTTCCCTTCCCATCCTCTACCCCCCCACACACACACATACGCGCGCAAAGTCTCGCCCGATAAAGCCGAGCCAGTCGAACCACAGAACCGCGATATCTGAGCTGACCAGAACGCGTTCGCTTCGGGCGGCAAGCTTCGATCGCTCTCTCGCGCGTGTGTAAGCTCGTAACGCAGAGGTATGGCTTCAAACAAATACGCGCCATTTACCGTGTGTGTATGTGTATACATGTGTGCGAAGTATATGGGATATCGAAGGAGGCTATTTGTCGTACACTGAAACGCTGAGGGCAAGTTATATCCGAGTACGATGGATGAAGGCAGAGAGAGAGAGAGAGAGAGAGAGAGGAGAGAGTGCGTATCGTTTGAGAGTTTGCGTCGGGCTGGTGGAACGGTTAGGGGGTCAACTTTTAAAGAGTTTTCAAAAGTTTCGGAGAAAAGTGTTTTTCATTCGCTTGTTTGAAAGATTTCATTAAAAATTAATATTCTTTTTATTATGTAAGAATAAACTTGCATTATATCAATAAATTATTATGATTATATTAAATTTTAAAATATTGGTTGAAAAGATTAATACGTTCTTATACATATATATTTCAATATAACATCAGATATGCAAGGTTTTACATTATGTAAGGTTTTTTCAGTGAAGATTAAAACTATTCGACAATCGTAATATACACGTCTCTGTCTATCAGATTCTTCATTTTCGTAACTTATTGATCTAATAGTGCTCTTAACAAAATAAAATTCGAATAAAACAATGTCAACTGTTTATAAAATGATATATTAACATTAAAATATATATATTCCTAATTATATGAGACTATTTTTTATAAAAACTAAATCATTTGCAACGAATCACTATGAAAAATCATTTGCTGAACTATATTCCAAAATTATCCATTAACGGTAGCATTTTATAACGAAGGATGTAAATAATAATGAAATGTTACCGAATATGCATCTCATTCGAGAGCATTCATTATTACCCTAGTTCTTCTGAAACAGAACAGAAAAAGAAAGATACTCTACCTTTGAAAAACAAACATTTCATTAAAAATTTAATTAGAAACTTTTTGCAATAACAGCGCAGTCATATCGAACCATCCCCGCTGCTGCTGCTGCCCTCCTCTTTCCTCTTCTCTTCTCTTGCATAAATAACAGAAGACGCGCGGAGGGTATAAGAACACAGAAAACGCAAGTAAAAAGCAAGAAAAACATAGGAGGGTAGAAGAGAACGCCACTAGGGAATAAGCGAACGAACGAAAACGATATCTAACTGTTCACCTCTGCGCCTCGTGCGCCGCGCATGCGCACTCTCTCTCTCTCTCATTTTTAATTAAAAACAGCCAAGGGAATTTCATGATTGTCGAACACTCCTCGTATACGTGTGTGCACACATGCACATGGCTATTTACCCACGCACGTGCGCGCTATACACGCTCGTTCGATTGGCGCGCGAATTCTAACTTTTTGTGCGCCCGATCAGATTTATTCACTTTATAAGGTACGAGCGTATGCATACATGCGTGTGTGTATGTATTTGAGAGGAGAGGAGAGAGAGCCTAATTTGTTATGCTATTTTAAAGAAATAACAGATTCGATCGGTGAGCTTTTCCAACGGCTATTTGGCGATGATGAATTTTTCACTAGGATCGATACGTACACAGAAACGTGCAACTCTGTTTGACGACGCGTAAGTTATTTAGGAAGGTTTACGTTTCTTTGTGTTCTTTTCATGGTTTAATTGTTTAGTCAAATGTATACAGATACAATTTCCTTTACAGATAAATTACTGTGAAATGCTAAGTTACTATAACACTTTATATTTATTTTCTACAATTGTTACTATAATGGTCGTACAAATTTTCACGGTAATGTTTACTAAACTTCTGTATAAATTTAACGCTGAATGTGAAAGTAGGTTACATGCAATGATGACACTACTATGGTACTGGTTACCAAAACTGAAGCGACGACGTTCATATTCAAATTTTATTTACGGTCTACTACGTTCAACTGATCAGAGTTAATTAATAAAAAAAAAATATATCACAAAATGCTGTAAGAAAACTATAAATAATTCATTACAATCATCATTAATTTAAATTACGAATAGATATAAACTATTGTAATTAATTAAATAAATATTAATTATCTCTACAGCCGTTAGTAATGACGTTTTCCGCGCACTGCAATTATAAAATGCAAATTTTAGAATAATTTATCACGTCATTTACCATTCCAAAAACAATGTTTACATCCGAGTATTATTAAAAATCCAAACAAATACAAAACCAATACGGACACACACGCGATTACCAACAATCCAATTCTCCCATCAGCACAATATAATTTCCTCTCAACCGTCACACGACTATACCAAAATGACCAACGGCACATAACAAACAATACGTACACCACCGCGCAAAAACTTCTCGAAACCGCCACACAGCAGCTCACGTTCTCGCATCTACCTACCTACCTACCTCCACATCTCGTATATGCCACGAAAAAGCTCATTTGCACTCAAATTAAGGCTAACTTTCGCCCAGGCGCGGCGGTCACTGCACTCGATTGCGCGATCCTGCACGCGCGTGCCTTTTCGCGCGCGCGCGTTTCCAGCTCTCTGCGGCCGACCGCTCCGCGCGTAATTAAATGTCTCTGACTCCTGTACACGCGTATGTCTCTCTCTATATGTGTATGTGTGTGTGAGAGAGAGAGAAAGGTCAGATGCGTGTGTATATATATATATAATATATGCGACGGCTTATTGCGGTCGTGCAGCGCGAGCGGGGCTTTATGAGCTGCGAGCAAAATTTTGTTATAACTGTGCAGAAGAGAGAGAGAGAGAGAGAGAGAGAGAGAGACTGGGTGGATTTATGAGAGATGGATTAGGTTTGTGCAGAGGAAAGTAGAGAAGAGAGAGAGAGAGAGGAAGGTCTTACGCGATTTTCGAGGTGGGTTATTAAAATTTTTGAGTAGGGGTGGGTGTGCGGAGGCTTTTCGAGTTGACGATGTTCAACAAATTCTAGAGGATGACATGGGGGTCATAGACGCGTTTTATATGGTTTAATAACAGTTTTAGCAGAAAATGTTATATATAGAGTGTCATATCTCTGTTTTAAATATAAAAAATACACGGATTGATTTTGAGTATAGAGTTGACGGTAAATTTTTACACCTTTTTTTTAATGCATGGGGATCTTTAAGTTTAGTAAAATTTAATGAAGCATTTAGAAAATGTAATTACTTTATCTAGTTGTTAGTGTTTCGACCAGTAATTTTAAAAGGCAAATAATTAAAACCATAAAAGTCTCATTATAAAATTTCCTTTTCAATAAGTCGTTTGTTTTTAAGCTGTTAACGTAAGTGTTCGTAAAAAGTTCACATTATCTTAAATTAATTTTAAAATTAGAAATTATGAATGTATATTCAAATTAATTTTTACGGTAACGTTTTGCGTCGCTTTTACGATTTTAGGTTTTTAAAACTTCTGCGGGCTACCGAAACGCGGAAGCGACGTCGCGCTGTTACGGTTAATAAAGGAGGCAACAGTCTTTTAAACTTGATAGTAGCGGATATTTTCGAATGGACTTTTTTACATTCATTTGTCTACGTTATAAAAGATGCTTACGAGCGATTTCAAACTAACCATAATAATAATACATCCACCTTTTAGGAAATTGTTTGGAGGTTAAACTCGTAATTTTATTTGTATTGCATTCAAGACTATTCCTTCCACAGTGGAAAACAGTTAAAATATTTATTATCGTAATCGATTTGCAAAGTAAACTAACACTGTTATTAAATAATATCGAAACGTTATTTAAAATGGAACAACTATTAAATAAATAAACAATAATAGAGCATTTTTACCTTTTCATTCCAATTTAATTTGCACATATATTAGCTTCTAAAAAAACCTTCTGCAATAACTATATAATGAACTAATGAATATCTAATTGGAGAAGTTTGCTCTATTATTAACGTAAATTACATCAGATAATTTCATAGGTAGTTGACTGATATTTTAATCATTATTCTCTTAGAAACCAATTCAACCCTCCTCCCCCTTCTCACCCAAACCATCGTAACCAAAAGCCCTTAGAAAATTGCTTCCGCCGATCAGTAACCCATCACAGTCTCCCAAATCCACTTCCGTCCTCACCCATCAACTCCCATCCTCTATCTCCTTCCTCTTACCTTTGTTGATAAGTTTTCCCCGGAGGCGAAGAAGGCACGCTTTCGCCCCTCTCCCCCCTACACAAATAAAACTTCCACCACCCTCAACCCCCCTAACTTTCGCACCGACTCTACAACCCAGCTTTTCAGCCTGCCTGCCGAATTCATTCGGCAACAAAGTTCCGATCCTCTTCTTCGCGCGAGCAACAAAGTGTTTCCCTTACCCGAGCCGCCGTCCACGAAAAAAAAAAACGAAAAAAAAGAGAGAGGAAAACGAGCCGCGAGGCTATAGCGTAGTATAGTAGTAGTAGAAGAAGAAGAAGAAGAAGAATAAACTCGGCATTGTAATTTCTTTTGTTGCGGAACGGCCCAAGTTGAGGTAGCAGCAGCTCGCTTGCTTTGAAGTCGCGCGAGCGCGAAAAGTCCACTTTTCGATTATACAAAGAGAGAGAGAGCGAGAGAGAGAGAAGGATAGGAGACTGTTGACTTGCTCCGGTGTGTGTGTGTGTGTATATACAAGACGTAGTGGCACGCGAACGGGCGCTTGCGTGAGCACACAGGTGAAAAGAGAAGGCCTTTGCGAAGGAGAAATGGGTAAAGGGGGGAAGTAGCAAAGGTGGACTTTTCGAGAGAGAGAGAGAGAGAGAGAGAGTGGTTCGAGGAGTTTGCTCTACACGAGCGTCATTTGATATGTCAGAGGGAATGTCAGAGTAGCGGAGAAGATCTTTGTTTTGCAAACGAAAACAACGACGTATTAGATGTGTTTTTACCGGTAGATGAGAGAGGTTCGTTTCGATTATTATTATTTCTTGATATATTTATGATGTGTTTTTTGTTTTGTACGCAAAGTTGAATTTAGCTGTTTGCTGTGAGATTTAGAAAAGAGAAGATGCATTTGTGAGTAATATCAATCGAAATAGGAATGAAAGGGTAAAGTAACTTAGGCAGTTGTGATAGTTTCTTAGGATTATCTTTAAATTTATTGCTTAAGGAAACACGTGGATACTGAAGTTTAATGACCGGAAAATGATGGTGTGTAAATGATGATATACATGGAGAAATATTGCTTAAGAAAAATCACTATATTTTTTGCACGCAAGGGATAAGCTCGTAATTTTATAAAATTTATTACACTAGAAATGAGATATTATTTACAATGTTATTAACTACTGGAAAGAATAAGAATAGTCTGACAATTTTGTTTTAAAAGTACAAAAAAGTTAATCCTTTAACTTTTAGAGAACGGGATGGCTTCTAACCGGCCATGCCCATGATAGACACTTTACCTAAGTTAGTTTTGAGATATGAGATATCACATTTACCCAATTTCTATAGAAAATCAAGAGAAATAAAAAATCCCAAATACCCGTCCTCTAAAGGGTAAACATGGTAAAATGAAGAATTAGTTCTGCATCTATAAGGAATCAGGGTTGCGAGTCCTGAATTCTCTGAGACACTAAAGTCCTCAACAAGTCCGAATAGACGTTGGAATTTCGGAATTGAATGCGATCAAGTCCGAAAACACATTGCATTTCCGAATTCAGGATACAACAAGTTCAAATTCCGAATAATTTAATGCTAATAATAAAAAAGTATATTAAGTATGTAATAAGCTATAATTTAAAAAGTGTTGGCCGAAATCATTGAACTTTACTTTAAGACCTGAATAGCCTTATATGTCTAGATAAAAAAAAATTATTCGGAATTTGGGCTTGTTGCATCCTAGCTCCGAAATAATTCCGACGTGTTTTCGGACCTGACTGTCCTCATTCCGAAAATACGTCGGAATTTTGGAATTGACTGCCCTCAAGTCTGAAAACACGTCGAAATTAAGGAATTGACTGCCTTCAAATCCGAAATTCCGACGTGTTTTCGGATTTAGGACGAAGCCAGTGTAAAATCTACAACCCTGCAAAGAATATGCTAAATTATTCTATGCGATTTTGCCACTACACAATAAATGATAAATATTCTTAAGAGTATGTCAAAAGAATATTAATAATTCCAAACAACTATTTTATACTGAAAATTTTCACGAAATATACGATGATTAAATCTCAAAAGCGCGGCGCGCAAACACGTAAAAGCATATTAGTGGAAGACCACGTAATCATTAACTTTCGCAAACACTTCTCCGTCATTAAAAGTTTGTTGGACTATTATGTTTTTAATAAAACTTTCGCGCACCGCCAAACTTTCTATGAGATTAATGAAAAGGAATCCCCCAAGAAATTTCAATCCCGACACACGCGAAAATATTCACAGAAACTAGCTCACTGGCCCAATTAATAACCACGAAAATAGCAACGAGCCAAGCAAAACATTACTAATAGCTTTGAAAAATAGCAAAGGAAAAATAAAAATTAACAGAGTCAAAAGATTCATTATAAGTTTTTACACTAAATTAATATTCTCCTCACATATTTATTACTCCAATACTGGACAAACAACCCCAAAAAAACAACTCAAGCTAGGAGACATTCCACGACTCAGTAATTTATTCAATTAATCAACGCAGTCTATAGCTATCGTAGACGAAAAATACATCATCAACTTCCTCCCTATACACACCTTTTATTTCCCCTCCCCACACACACACCTTAATCACCCCAGCTGCAGCCTCGAGAACTTTTATTACCCATTCTCTCGATTAATCTTCCAAAACAGCAATCAATTAACGATTACAACAGCGCATGCATTTATTTCCTCTTTCTCTCGTTCTCTCTCTCTCTCGCATTCTAGTCTGCGATTTATCGCACAACTTCGCCGCCGCCGCGGTCATCGCGTGTAATCCGAGAACGCAGCGCAGTACTGCAGACACACACATATATATACACACACCTACACTCGTCGTGTCGCGTTATCAGACTTCCGAGAGCAGTTTTGAAAAGCTCGACGGTTGGCCAATGAAGCCGCCGCGCAGCCAATTTTAAGTTTATATACGCGGTGGTAGGTGGTATAGCACGACGGCGGTGGCGACCGAGTTTTGTCGTGCGCCGAGTAGTTTGACTTGTTATGCGCGTACAGCTAGACGCTGTTGCCGTCGACGTCGTCGTCGGGGATGAAAAGTTGTGTTTCGAAGTTGGGCGAAGGTATTCAAGTAGGCGCACGCGCGCGTACAGCGAAGGTAGAGAGGTAAGTGCGACACGTGTCGGAATAATTGTGCAATAAATTACACGCGAGCACACGTATGTACGCGCATATGTAACGAATGGGGAGGAGGGAAGTTGTTGCTGTGTCTCTCTACGTATGCGATTCTTATTCATAATGAGGTGTGACTTGGTTGGTATGCTCGTGTTGTGTGTGTGTATATTGTGCGTGTTGAAGTGCAATTTTGTTAATTAATATTGTGTTTACTTGGAATGATTTAATTGTATATGCTCGAGGCAGGAGTTGAGGGTAAATACGAGAAATGGTACGAGGAATAATTGCTGTTAAGAGGATGATATCGGTTTTAATGGAATTTTTTATAAAGCGGTAGTAATAATTTTTACGAAAATATGTACTTCAAAAGATTTTTTTAAGCAAAATTAGTTTCGGAAATAATTCATCGTGAATTCCAAATGTTTTAGAGTAAATTATAAAGTTAGTTGTTGAGGTAAAATCGAGCATATTGTCTAAATAAATTTAAATACTTATTTTGAACTTTCATAGAAAAATAAAATGACCAGAAGAAAAAATCTCTGACTAATAATCAATGATTATTCAATAGTCGGCTCGACAATTTCCAAAATTCCAATCCTCATTCGACAAATACCTTTTCACGAATTCCAAAAAACCTTCGCTTCCTCCACCACAACCTCAGTGCAATTGTTTTTCTCACATCAGCGCGTGGGTCCCTTTCACATCCCCATCATCACACGCTCTAATTGTTGCATTCTCGTACCTCAAACACGGAACCAACATACTACAACACCCATTGTACCCTATTCCACCTTCCGAATACAATTTTTCACCCCACCTCCCTTCTTTTTTTACCAATCCCCAAAACCCCTCATCCCTCGTCCTCACCCCACTTCCGCCTTTCACGAATCACGTCCGCACGTGCGCCAGCAGTAGAGCCAACTCGCTCACGTCGTCGGGGATATAACAGCGGTAGTATGCATGAGAATCACGTTGTTGATGTACGAGAGCCATATATGTATGTGTGTATGTGTGGTTGGTGCTGTTGTATACCACGCCACGAGTATAGTACATATGCATCGCAGGCTTGCAGCTCCTTCTGCTTTCTTGCCACGAGCCGGTATTTTCGCATATTGGCGCGGTATTCCTCTGCCATCGAGCCACCGCAGCAGCCGCAATAAAAATAAATCGCCGTCTGCCGGCCATCCGTTTGACCGCTTAGGTTTTTTTCAGGGTGGGGGGAGGGGAAGAAAGAGAGTTGGCGAGTTTGCGGTGCGGTTATGTTGATGCGGTGTGATGTGTTTATTGGGGTTGTGAGCAACGATGGGAGGGAGGGAGGGACATAACAATGTAGGTGATGTGGAAATCGAAGACGTTTTCTTCATCTTTTAATGTTTTTATAATGTTTGACGTGCGTTTTATTTTTGTCAAACTTTCTTTTTAGGTTAAGGTTGAATAATTTTGGAAATAAATGTTGATCAGAGTAGATAAATGTAAATGTATGCGATGTTTTTTTCATGTTATTACTACCAACGTAATAACGTTGTTGACATGAGGATAATATATGCGGAGACATTATACGAAAATACATAATGCTTTACATAGGTAACACTTGAAGACGTATATGAGCATATCGCCAAAACTTTTACATCTACTTGAAACTGACGAAATGGCATGGATTATGCAGGGATTTTAGCCACCAATAATTATAATTCTACAAATTTTCGCTATTTAGGTAATAAGTAATGTTTTTGCAAAGTAAACAATTATATGCTAATTCTCGTAATCGGTTTAGAGCTCCTAAAAATAAAAAAATACAATATTTTCTAATGAAACTGAATAAAATGTCAAGATTCTTAATAATATTTTTTTAAACCGCCGATAATTAGAACTCTGAAATAAAGGGCATCGGTAAGATGTTACTATACTACAATATTCAAAAATTTTTCATCCATGTGCCACTTCTTACGTGGACACAATAACGTTTAGAATATGGGTCACCGTATTTTTCAAAATTTCAAATTATGTCAAAGTTAACGTTCCAAGGAATTCGCCCCTTTTCTAAAATGTTAGATAGTAATATTGATTGTTAGTTTTTATCAAAA
>JAWWEQ010035102.1:0-20599 GCA_035583055.1 Torymus tubicola
GAGAAAATGCATAACCTGGTCATACCACCGTGTAAATGTTTGTTTTAAATGTGTTAATTGATTAGTACAGTATCGCGCCCTATCTTATGAATGAGTTTGAACATTGAAACCCATTTTTCGCAGAAACGCAAAAAGTGGATTTATGTCGTTATGCCTCGAAGCCACAAATATTTATTACCATATAATTCATGTATTGAAAAAATTATTAAATTTTTACTGCAATAATTATTTCTAAAAAATATATTTTCATTTTTTTTCGACCAACTTCACCATCTCTTGAAAGCATAGACGAGAACAATAAATATAAGATATAATAATATGACAGTAACATTACGGTACATATTTCGTAGCAGGATTAGAAGAAAATTACTTCTAATCTATAGTGACTAATAGTAAGAAAAAAACTATCTTTCTTAGATACATAACGAAAACAATCGAATTCTAAACCTAAGAAAAAAAGAAGCCGCCAGAGAAAGAAATTAAAAGAACAAAAAAAACACCGTTACTTATCATATACACTATTCGACCTATATCATCATGATGTTTCATCTTAAAAAAAAATATACCATATCAATCATAACTACAGTTTAATTTCTCAGTTACGTCGATGACGTCCCGAATTTCATCTTGTTCATTCGTCACGAAATATAAAAAAAAAAAGTCAATCAGTCAGCAGCACTGCCAATAAAACTGATACATCGAGCTTGATTATAACATAGAAAGTGAAATTCTTATATTATTATCATATAGATCCTATACGAATAACGTTTTATTTATATAGTTAATTTGACTACCCTCCATACTTAGAATAAAAATACAACTATGGGAATAACGTTTTATTTAATTCCTACACTTTTATCCACCTTACATCTCACGCTGCGAGTCAATCGCGCACCTTTGCCTCCTTCGTGAAACTGCAACAGCGGCATCCAAGCTTTGCCACCCGACGCGTGCCGCCTTTACGACCCGAAACGGCTCCGCGCGGCGCGCGTACGACTTTACGAGGCTCGCGCGTCGTGGGAGAGCAGCGCCGTAGTAGTCGTCGTCGTCGTCGTTGCTGTTTCTCCCTTCATCATCCCGCCGCGCGCTCTTCCCTTTTTACTACCGCCGTCTCTATATATATATATACGTACGCGCCGGACAACAACAAAGGCGAGAGAAAAACCAAGCGAGAGAGAGAGAAGAAGAAGAAGGAGATCTTGACCGTGAAAAGACAGCAACGGCGCCGTCGCGCCGATGCTCCTTACGTAAGAGTATATATGTATATATATACGTACTTTTCTTGAGTGAAAGCGCGTAGTCTATAGGTGTGTTTGTGTATATATATACACACGCGGAAGTCGCGCGTTGATGATGAGCATGGTTGGCTGGCGGAAAAGACGAGCGCGCGAACTTGCGGAAGAGCGCATAGGAAGGAAATGCACCGTGATGTGTGTATATTATACTTATATCGTGGTTTTGCTTATTAGCAACGTTGCCGCCTGATTTTAGCGCGTCGAGGTATAGCGCGCGTGTTATTTCGTTATGTGTGTTTAATACATAGGTGCGTATATATAGGAAAGTAAAAGGCTTCGATTGTCGCGTACTTTTTATTGGCAAGTGTGCGGGAGAGGGGCAACGAGGTGAAGGATAAAAGTGACTTTTTATGAAGATCGAACGCGCACGCGCGCAGGAGAGTGAAACGAGTGTATTTACGACGGCAAGCGATGGTGTAAGTATATATATAGCGCGATGACATTTTTTATTTCTCGCGTTTGCAAGAGTTTAGGAGGCTCTTTGTTCGATCAGAATTTGCTTGGTTGGTTTTACAGGCGTGTATATATAGAGTATAAATTATATGGAAATTCAGTATAGAAGAATAAACATGAGGCTTTAATAAGCTTGGTGATCTTATATTGTTTCGGAGCAGTAATATTTTTTAGAAGTGGGTATTTAAAACACTATTATTTATAATGTAAGTTGGCCATATATTCCAATTAATTAATAGCAGCTATTAGGTTTTAATTTATGACAAATCGTACTAGAAATATTTAAAAAATATGTAAATTCAAAATGGATTATTAATTTTGGAGTCCTTATAGGAATGCATTGAATTTTTTTGTACTTATTCACTCGTGCAGTGAGGAATAATTAGATTTCAAAAGTCTACAAATTGCAAGCAGTATACGTATACTAAATTTAATGTATTATTTAAAAAATCATATACTATAACATGCAATATACGATCACGTATAGGTTTAAAATTTCGGAGCGAACGTCGTTGAATTATCGTTCGACATCCCTGTAATTTCAAAAGCTACAGGCCAAAACCAAAATTCAAAAAGAGTCAGCTCATCTCAGCTGCATAGCAACGATCCCTCGCGCACGTTTCTCGCTTATCGTTTCCCAAAAAACGTGCGTCCGTCAGATAAAGAAGAGAATTCCTATGCATCGTGAAAAAAATGCCACGCAGTCGCAGAGCAAAAAGATGCGCGCCTTCGACAAGGTAAAAAATCTCGAGGACCAAAGGTGCGCGCGTGCTCTGCGTACGGCAAAAAACTGCAGCGCGCGCGCGTGCTGGCATCAGATATAAAAAGTATGGTTACGCCATGGGAATGCAGTTTTTATTGCGGGTGTAGCATCACATGCTACTTGACGATGATGTAAAATATATAACTAAATACGTATAAAATATATGGAGAACATATATTGGATGAATTATCATAGGTTTTTATTGAATTGAAATTGCCGTCTGATGTACTTAGCTTATGAGTAAATATGCTGTTAAAATATATACAGTTTGCTCTAGTGCAAACCATAGATTGTCAACTTGAGGTAGTTCGAAAGTACGACAGGCAATATGTTCACCAAATATTTTGGTCTTCTATAGAAGATCAAATTCTATGCTGATATTCTATTCTATTATTACTTTATTCTTCTATTCTATTCTATTCTATTCTATCCTTCTAAGACAAAATTCTATGCTAGATATTTATAAATATCCAGCATATAATTAAATCAAATAAAAAATAATTTATTGCCATTTAGCAACATTTCATCATTGATTTATCAAGTTCACATTTCATCGCATCCACACTCGCACCAAATCATTCATTTGCACTGAGACTCTTTAAATCCAGTTGTCAGCACCGTGCCAGGAACGGCAACAACAACACCGGCGAAGACGACGACAACCTCCGCGGGCAATTTCACTCCCTCAACCCAGAGACACAAACACTCACGTGCACTTCTCCTTTCCTCTCATCTCTTTCTCTCTCTCTCTCAGGCGCGGGAGATCGTTTCTCAAGGGGATAACGTTCGGCTGGTATCGTTCCCATTCCCTCCTCTCTCTCTCATTCTGATGTATACAGCGCACACGCACGAGAGAGAGAGAGAGAGAGAGACAGATCGCATGTTGCGATTCGGATTTGTGCGTAACGCTACGCTGCCACGCCTTCCCCTCTATATACTCGCACGTATATGTATATATACTGACACACAAGCGTCCCTCCCTACGCTGCAGCGTGTAACACGAGTTACATCGCGCGGGGCTCGGGATATATCGCGCACGAGCAAGCGAGGGAGAATAAGAGAGAGAGAGGATAGATACGCGCGCGATACAATAATTTATATCCGTTAATTGAAACGCGCGAGCTGGCATGCGGTTTTCAGGTCAAGAAAACCCGTCGCCGCGTGCGCACTCGCTCGGCTTTTATATCTCTCTCTCTCTATGTTATACGTGAGCAAAAGAAAGACGAAGGACCTTATTGGCCTCTCTCTCTCTCTCTGGTGCACTCGGTGTTGGTTACAGCGGCGGCGAGTACGCGCAGAGAGGCGAGTTCCTGGGAGAGATTTTCTCACGCTGCCTGACCCTGACATTATGCGCGCGCGCGCGCGAATGGACGGCCGCGCCACTGCCGCCGGGAAACTACGGCGCACTGCAGTGTTTAGAGCCCCAAGAGAGAGAGAGAGGCAGTGCCGCGCGTAAATATAGTATACGCGGAAGTGAAATTTTCGCGAGTGCCGCCGCTGCGTGTATGTTTCGCCTTTTTATTGCAGCGCTGCGGGTGTAGGGTGTATAGGTATAGGGCAGTAGAACGATTTAATGCCCTCGCCAAGTCTGGTTGAGTAATGGCGGTTTTATTGTGGCATGGGGCCGGGAAAGTATCGGGCTGTAAAGAGGGTCGTGAAGCTTTTTGAAGATTCAATTCATTATACGTTTAATTTTTATTTATCTAATTAATAAAAAATACGAGCTTTTTGCCTTTTGTACAATAGGAAACTGTTAAAAATGATATAATCAAAACAATTGTTTATTGATTATCGACATTAATGTTTTTAGAGATTTTCTATACTTGATTTGAAAAAACAATTGTAATTACTGTTTCGAATGAAGATTGAAATATCGTTACATACGTAATCATTAAAAATCATAATTAAATAATTTAAAATTAATCGACTATTTATTAAAATAAGGCAAGTTTTATCTCACAAATTTAATAGTATACAAATGAAAGTTGAATTTCGAAACTATCAGGACTGCAGGAACTATCGAGTGACGTCGCCCTTTTGTTCGCGAATCGTCTTCGCATTCTTATCGCTGCGCGCCAACGTGTGGAATGTAATACCGTGCGGCGCGCTACGCGTGACGGGGATGAATAATAATGCTGGACAGTTCATCGTTACTGATAAAGTTCATATTTTGCATTGCAATCAAGACTCATATAAATATTTCCTATAAATAGACTGCGTTGATCAAAAACTTTGTGTTAGAAACTCTCAAAGAAGTATATTTTAATTAATAGCATTTTTTTAAAATTAATATTAATTTTTTCTTCCTAAATAGTTTCATGCTGAGGACCTCTCAAATCCACTTTTTATTACTTTAATCAATATATCAGTTTATATTATAGGATTTAATTAAAAAATATATATATGTAATCGGTATACATATAATAAAACGGTTTTATTGAAAATAAATTTAATGTTTCTGCCAAAGATTATATTTATTAAACAAAATAAAATAATTTCAACAAAATGTTTCATTGCATTATTGTAATTAAATAAATTTAATCTAGTAAATTCTCATTTCAATTCACACGAATGGTTACCTCCCCCACAATTTAAGACACACGTATTCGCAATGTACACGATTTTTTTTTGTATCTGTTTTTCTCTATCGGCAAATCAGTCAACATAGATTCTTTATATTCGTATATCCTCATAATAGACATGACGCAGACTTTGTACCAGCTTGTTTCAAGTCAATCATATTTTGTATAGCTCTGACTCATGACACATAACATTTGAATAACTTTTCTTCTCCATTTTCATTTTACAAGTACCGTTACCCAAATAACACATATACAAGTCCTTTCACATTGCGAATTAAAATGGCGATGAAAAAACTCAAGCTATTTTCAATTACAATTCAAACGATATACAACAAAATAATTCATTCAACATCGAATATAAAAATTACTTTGTGCATTTTCTTTCCCTTTCTGCACACACTTGCCACTCATTTACAATTAGTTCAGAGTCAGCAGTGCTTGGCAAGCTCAGCGTTAATTCAAACTAGACCCCGTGAGAGATTTATTCGCGAGAGATCCCGAGAAAAGGGCTTTTTCACGGAACTCACCGGCGAAGTATACTTACCAACCTCACACGTGTATATACACTTTGTCACAGAGTCGCGCAGTCACGAGAGCCTGCGCATGCGGCTGCGCGCGAGTCACAGTATGTATATGACACACCGGATCCACTCCGCACGGCCCGGCGGCTACGCCTGATTTTATGTTAATGGTATTATGTTAAATAATCGCGTGGATTCTTAGAGCTTGATGTAAATCGGTCGTCGCGCGTCGCGAAAAATAAAAGTGCAAATGTATATATATGTCTGTGTGTACGCTTGGCTGGGGAAATTGCATATTCAACGCGGGCTTCTTTTTTCATGTAAAGTGGGTTATGCCCGCTTAGTCCAGAGAGCAGAGCCGGCTCTATATATAGCATACGGTAGTCGCGAATGCTACTTTTAACATTTCAATTAGAGTTTGTTCATTCGACAGTTCGCTGTACTGACTATATAGTAATAGCTTTAACTTGTTTATGTTGACTCTACATTTTTTATTATTATCATTAAAGAATAAAATGTTACATTGTTTACGTAGGATTGAGCGATATAATTTACGAGAAAACAAAAGTGATAACGAAAGTTAAATCAAACTCGCGTGAGTGCTTTAAAAAGTCGTAAATTTCAAGTTTTAATTAGAAAAGTTTATTCGATGATAAACAAAAGATTAAAAAAGCTACCGTATAGATCGACCCTATCTGAAGTATAATATAAAAGTAGATCAGGGCTTGTTACAACCCAACGATATTTAAGAAAAAAATTATATATTTTGTGTGAATTCTATATAGCCTTTTTATAAATTGATAATTACTATATCAATTTTCACTGTGCCAGAATTGACGCTATAATTAACAAGAACACGATATCACTTACCTCGTCCCACGCGAACCCCATCAGGTGCGCGTCGAGCCGGCGAAATCATATAACGACGTACGTCAAACAAGCGCGCGTTCTCGTGGCGTCCTGCAAGCTCGCCGACTAGCCACTTTATTTCTCACAGTTTTCAAAAAACTCAAACGCACTTCTCCAGTTTCTACCGCCACTTTAAAAATTCAGAGCTAAAGCAATGAAAAGTTCAGCAGATGATAAAGCTCTTTTATTTCACAGTTTTATTTATCAACGATAACAACAACAACAATATAGTTCTACAGTTTAAAAGGTGCGCGCGTGTTGTGCTAAAAGAGCAGCGCGCATGCTCGGTGCGCCGCGTTCAGGCGAAGACTAAAGGTAAAACCTCGAAGAAAGCCAACGGCGATATTGCGAGCTCGCGCTCGCTCAACTCTTCCACTCTGCGCTACCTATCTCTCTCTCTTTCTCTCGCACACTTGGTGTACCTGTATATACAACGCCACTGCCACCGCGCTCATGCCGCCTCCTTTCGTTCCTCTCTTTCTCTTTCGCAGGCGCGCAGTTCCTTGCTCCCGCGCAGTTACTTACTCTCTTTCTCTCACGTATTTTTTTTTCTCTCTCTCTTACCCGATCGCGCGCTCTCGCACCTACTCTCTCGTGCGCGTCCCTCGTCCTTTGTCGTGATTTCTCCTGGTACTCGGGTTTGACAGAATTTTTAGATTTGTGAGGCTGTGGTCGTAGGTTAAGATAAGTGATAAGAGTAATCAGAACAAATGTGCTAAAATTCAATCGTTCGTCAATTCTAAATTGCTATTTTATAAGGAAAATAAATGAAATGTCAATTGTACCGAAACGCCGATTAGCCTAATTTCATACGCAGAATTACGCTTTACCTATCTTGGCGTATACTATTAATTGGAATATTAGAAATAAATATATACCGCGCATAGTAATCGATTCATAACGATTCCGCAATTGAGCAATTTCTGTAATGCAGTGCAACTATTTCGTTCAATGATTGATGAAAGCCTCGAGCAGTGAAATCAATCATGGAGAATCGTAATGTTTGATGAAATTTTAATTTGCTGATCGAACCTGATCAAACGAATTTCAA
Source organism: Torymus tubicola (assembly GCA_035583055.1). Lineage (NCBI taxonomy): Eukaryota > Metazoa > Arthropoda > Insecta > Hymenoptera > Torymidae > Torymus > Torymus tubicola. Next base: position 7,575 of record JAWWEQ010035102.1, read on the forward strand.
TAATTTATTACTTAAAGTTACATTACTAAACATATAGCACTGTGCGGGTCTTCTTCGATGTTACACTTATGATAGATAGACACACAGTACTTCTTGATGAAAATGGACGATGCCAAGATATGATGATTGATTCATCCCTATAACGGTGCAATAATTCCTTGTTCACATAACATGGTTGACATAACTGTTGAAATGCATGTTTCATCAATAGTTATTTTTTTTAAAGTACCAATTAATACTATAAATACAATTTTTATAAATAATAAAAATTATATTAAAAAATGACCGAAAATTTGTTAAACATCGGTGTCATTTTAGTGTCAACTATACTAATCCTAGACTTGTGATGAAAATTGAAAATGAATAAATATATCTAGCGCATCCTTTAGTACAATATTGTTCTTTTTTTTTTAAACATTCTTTTATCTTTTTCTTTTATCAATAAAGTTTATTCATAATTACTATCTGAAAATCATATTTTTAATTAATAATATAGAAATCTTAAAATATTCATTTGAAATAAATGATCTTCAACAATGTCATTCAGACCTTTCTCGAACACAAAAGAATCAGCCAGAACTTCGTGCAATGGTGCTTTTACATACTCCACTTTCTGCTGAATAATTTCTTCCTTCGTCCCTTGGGACTCCACAAGTCAGCTTCGATTTTTTTAGGGAAGTCTTTTGTTCGCGCTCCAACCCACGCTGTTACAAAATTCAAGATGAAAGCCACTGAGTGATGGATGCGTTTCTCGACGACATCTTATACCTCTTTCAACGACTGCAAGTGTGACTTTTATAAATGAAATTAAGAAGCAGAGAAAAGGAAGAAGAAAATTCTATTTCTTACAGCTCATACGATTTTGAGACGCTCAAGTAAATAAATGGATTTTTTTTAATAGTATTTAGATGATATACATATTGTTGTGTTAACGGTAACGCCTTTTTTAAAGTTATAAAAGAAAAATTATTTTTTTATACTGCTCATCGATGCTATTAAGTAAACAAACTTATTACACAAGTACAACATGCATATAAATATATGTTATAGTTATTAATTTCTATACAAAAATATTTACTTTACAAGCAAATATCGACTTATTGTCAATAATGGTTACAAAGTTATTTTAGCAGAGATGTAGCACGTTGTAGAAATACAGTGCAGTTATATTGTCATCTGTAATCCAAAGTTGTAACGCATTGCTATGGGATGTAACTTTCTTACTAAACCGCAGAATCAAAACTTAATCTGCTAAAACTCAATATAAAGTTCTGATGGGATTGTATCAACAGATAACAGTATCTCCAGTATATATCAACGAATACAACTAAGACTGTAATTGTATTTCAAGATAGATTTTTTGAGTATAACAACAGATTCATTGAAAAGGAAAAATTATGTCTTAAGATATATTTTGATCAAGAATACAGAATACTTCGATAAAATTCTTACATCATTCGTTATCGAAATTGAATGATAATAATAAGAATTGTAAGAAATACAATCGACGTAAACAGGAAAGACGCCAAACTATACAATAACTCGCGTTACAAAACATATTTACATTTAATTTAGACCAGCCACGCTCTTACAAATCATAAACGTCGAATCCTTATTTAACGATTCATTAGCTTTCATTTCGCGCGCCCAGCCGTTCGAAACTACGAATCAATTTTCAGGCCGCGCGCGCGCGCGCGTACGCGTCAATAAACCGTGAACGTAATATCGAAGAAAGTCCGGCTCGCTCTATGGCAGCTCCCTCCATAGAGGAAGCCGTAAATTCGTCGTCGCGCTGCGCGCGGATATATAGGAAGAAGTTTTACGGGAGCGCCGCGAGCCGCACACGTATATACATGCTCGTATTTTAATGAAGTTATTAACTTACGGTTAGCTCTGGGTCAGGTCGCAGGAGAACGCGGGGCCGATTTGTACGCGAGTAACCGCACGTCTATATGTATAGAGACCACATTATACGTATATATATATATATACGCGCGCGAACTCGCAAATTGCGATCGCGTTATTACCCTTCTAACGGTATGATGGAAGAGCGAGGGAGCTTTAAGAGACGTTTGTGTAACGTGAGGCGAGCGAGCGGAGGATATGCCGCTGGGTGTCGAAATGCGTATATGGAAGCGAGAGGCGATTAGAGGGGTTCCCATGACGCGCGTGCACACGGGAAACAGCCTAGTTTGTTGCAGAATCTTTCTTAGCTTGGTATTACTTGGATTGGTTTGCACTCTATTCCGAGCATTTTAATCATTATGGTTTTTAACTTTATACGAGGTGTTTTCTATCTAAAGTAATTGTTGTGTGTAGCGATCATATAGAATATAAGTGCGTGACAAATCAGCAAGTTTGACGATGGTGCCTATTAGCTGAATGTACAAAGAAGACTATGAGTATACTTATCCGAATTTCCGAGTGTTCTTGTGTACCGCTTTTAATGAAAAAAGTTTGTTAAAATATTCTGTAACAAGTATATATTAATTCAGAAAGTATACTATGGATATGAATAGGAAGATAAAAATTATGCATATCTTGAAATTTGCGTTGACCAATTATTTGTGTTTCATTCCGTCAAGTTACTGAAGTCCGTCAAGTAGTTGAAAAAAAAATTACATATTAAATGTATTTATATAATTTGAATAACTAAGCCAATATATAGAGAAATAATTTTACAAAATCTAAAGAATTCTTTTATTATAAATATTTTTATGTTACATTGATAAAAAATGGCTTCAAAGAAAACATATAATATACTATTTATCCTGCCATTGAATCAAATTAAATTATTTTCAAATTAAAACCTCGCACGAGCCGAAGCAACCAAAGCCACATCGAAAAGTCATTGATCGCCGCCCCCGAAACGCTTATATAGAAATGTCCCGTAACGCGTATAGCAGTGAACTATACCGAAAGAATGCGTTTACACTCGCCATTAGCATTGCTATCGCTCACGCATGCCTTTTTGTGCGACTAACAAATAATCGTCGATGCGTGCGTCGCGCAACTGAAGAGGAACTCCCACACCTTTCTCCTTATCGACGTTTCCACACGACGCATTATTCGAGAAACCCTCTCTAATAGATGCAGTAGAAGTAGCAGCTCAGTAGTGGCTGCGTGAGTACTCGCACTTAAGGATGTATTATAGCTTTATACGCGCATAGTCCGAGTGAAAAATGGTTGTGTAGCGTACTCCTGTATAGAAGAGACCTAGTTGTAAGTGCTGCAGGCTGGAATGTTATCGGGCTGTTTGTAAGGAGCAGAAGAGCTTTGAGAGTGTTAAACGGTTTCTTTTTCTTGTATACTTTGCTTGGACTGTTATACACGTTTTATTCTGTATTTGTATAGCTTTATAAATGTGATTGAGCATCTTTTCAATACTATTTTTCATAATTTTTTTCAATATAGGCAGTGGTTACAGAATCAATGTTGTATACTCACCATATTTTTACATTATTCAGAAATTTAGCTTGTTAACTGCAGTTAAATTAATTCTTAATTGTAACTCAAAATTCAGATATACCTATTTTTCCAACATAATCAATCAATTAGCATACAAATATAAGTTAAAACCAAAAGTTCATGTTTAAAAACGTTCAAAATATTTTCAAACTACTTCATTTCCTATCGACAGCAAAAAATTGTTGAAGCATCGAAACGCAGCCACATTTCATCGTCAGCTCGAACAATAATACCAGTGCAGCTTCCGCAGGCGAGTATATATATATACACACACGAGCACGCCGCAACGCACAACATCTCTGCCGCGACCCGTTCAACAGGCAGGTCAGGCTGCGCTGCTCTCTGTATAGTACGCGCGCGCGCATTCGCACTCGACCTCGATTCGCAATCGGAAACGCGCTGCGGACGCGCGGAATTCAATGGCCATCGACGGGCCGGACTCGCTCATTAGACTGACCAACGCTCCTTCGTCTATTAGCTTCGACGTGTGCACATAACATTTTTTTTTCTTTTACTCTGTCTTGTTCGTGTCGATAACGGCTGATGTGTATACATATGTGGCTATGTATATGGTAGGTAAATATTAAAGCCGGATGCACGTGTGCCGATGGCGCCTCGATGAGACGTTTCTTTGGTTTTTGGCGTATGAGAGGAATTTTTTTGTTTTATCCCATTGCGGAATGCTTGTGTTTGCTTTTGACAGTATTGGGCTGCATAGATTTCGGGTGTTATGATAAGTTGGTGGTAATAATGTAACAAGGGAATGTCGTATTTAATAGAATTAAAATGGTTTGACGCTTCACTAAATTGGACATTGTATCTTTAAAAATAAATGGAAGCAGGTTAAAGAGATTGCCAAATTTTTTTCATAATTAAGGGGATATAAAATTTTAGTACTTAATTCGTACAAACAGTATAAGCTATACGTAATAATTTGATCTTGAAGAACATACAGTTGCCATAAGTAATTTCAAGATTACTTTACTCATAAATCATTTTATTTAATAAATTACCAGTTTATGTAGAGAAATCACTTGATACTTGAAAAAAAAAATAATATTTAAAAGGGCTTTATGTTCTAGCAAATCATTATATATTTCTAAAATAATTAAATATTCCTAGTATGTCTATAGAGATTATTTATTTATCCGATTCGGAAAATGTTTGTTCACTCTTTTTTGGCAGAAAATGTCGCAATCAGCTATTCTATATTTAACTTTGCTATTACTGCTGGTCAAATTTATTTTACATCTGCCCTATTTGTTGAGCAAATATTTAAATTGAGCTAGTCTGCAAAAACACCTCTTTGCGTTGCGCCTCGAGTATTCACACGCGTTTAGTTTACAGAAATTTATTTTAGTTTTGTTGATACTATCCGATTTTGCAGTATGCAGTTCAATCAACCTCTCACCTTATACTGCGTTCTCTTTCTCTTATACACTATACTTCTACCCCTAAACCTTACCACACATCCAATAGCCTTTTAAAACCATCGTAATCCACATAATGCAGCACTCGCGTCATATGCCGAAACCACCATCAATTATTATACACCCCATCCAACATACGCGCGAACATAAACCTTTGTGTGCTGCTACTGCTGCTTTCAGAGGTCTTTAACGAGCTACCGTCGTGCGAGTATATGGCTGTCACTTGGGCGAGCGAAGCGCTCTGGCGAATTCCGCAGGCGGGTGACGCCGGCGAGTATAACTGTCGTTTCTTTTTTTCGTTCCGCGAATTCAATCGCACGCGTGTGCGCCTGTGTGCCGTAACGGCTCTTCGATAAGTTTCGTAATGTGTACGGCTGATGGTGTATTTTTAGGCATCATATGTGTATATATATATAAGCGGCTTTTGCTTGGTGGGTGGAGCAGGAGCTTGGTGGGTCTGATTCTTTTGGTAAATGTAATAATATATTGGGATTGTAAAATTGTAGTTAGATTGTCTTTTGTTGAAAATAAAATCTATAACATGCATTTTTGTGTCTATTCGACTTAAACGTACGTCCCTATGATAAATTTCTTCTGATTATTGTCAATTATAGGACCCACAACAAATGAAAATTAAATAAATTCGTGTTTCTATGAAATAGATATAATAACCATCCACATTATTTTTAACTTACTTTAAATACCATTTCAGTAACAATTATCAAAAATACTAAAAAAATCATGAAAAGTCATTTAAAACAAAATCAAAACCGTTATCCAAATATTCAAATATAAAAATTTTAACGAAACAATTCACGCAACCATATATGAGTTCAAGATATTTATTACATTTATTATATTTTCACAGGATATATAAAAGGATTGGCAAAAGCATCATCATGAGCATCATGATCACAAAAGCGGGTCTTCGATCGCATACGGTTGTTCTGTCAACCGCACGAAGAAGAGCCGTATGAGGCCGACCTGCTCGAGGCCCAATAGGAGGCAGGACAGGTACTTAGCGTACTTGAGTATCGCACTCACCGTTTCTCCCTCCTGCGCGCGCAGCTTCTCGTTCGTCTGTGCTGACTCGCTTATGAGTTTCTCCAGCTTCTCGATCTCCCGGTTCTTACTCTGTATCTCGTCCATCTGCAATCAGAGAAACAACGAGCGTTTAACGACCTTTACATATATCTTTCACCTTTGTTTGCATTCACATGTTACATAGCACCGTTATATATATGGTGTAATTGTTAGACGTATATACATATATACGCGTGTGTCGCGAAATGATTCTATTACCAGAACAAACAGACGCGGTTGCGCAAATCGACGGTGATGATTATTGGTCGGCGCGTATACAGCGCTTTGTAATTTACGCCATAACTGCGGCCGGTCGATTATGATTTAATCGTTCGCGCAAGTGCGGTTAACGCGAGTAACATACGTGCTGAGGTAATTATACTTAGGTATAATACTATACGACTGTTGGACAGTATATATATATGTATTTTCTCACGAATTAAACTGTAATCGAGATACGTATATATATATATATTGTAATGATGGCATTCCTTTGTCACGCGTGTACATATGTGTGGCATGCCTATACCACTTGGTATTTTAATATCAATTTGCAATATCAGTTTTCTTTGTTATTATACAGATAAGAAAAGGTCGGTTGGGATTTGATTATTAAAAATCGGAGCAATAAAACTGCAGTACACACGTGTATACGATAATATCATAATATAATGGTATAACAAAGTATAAACTAGATCTAATAGCAATTAACATAGAAAAACCTCTTCTTGCTTATAATAAGTATATTCAAACAAAGTTCCGTAATACTTATTCATTTATAACATGTAATAACAGTTTATAACAACAAAACATAAACCTAATGGAGTTTTCGAAAACAAAGTACTGGCCGCACAAGTTTTATCCCCGCGCATTACCGATGCACCCTAACAGGAACAAATTCGCCATTAAAGATACAAAATCAGCAGCGCTCGACCGCATCAACACTCATTTGCACACTCGCATTTTCATGCGAAACTCCCCCGCATATATACGCAGCACATATACACATACATACGCGCCGTCGTCGCGTATATACTTTCGTCCCACGCGCAACAACGCAGCCTCGTTAACATTTTAGGGCGAGCGAGCCAACTTCGCGTGTACATACGCACGTGTGTATATATATAGCTATACATATACGTATACGTAGTGTCTACGTATATACATATATATACTACTCGATCGGAAGTTCTCTCTCTCTCTCTCCCCATACGCTGTCGATGGCGAATATAAACTGCAATCTCAAGAACCAACATCGCACCGCATGAATAATTCATCATCACTGCTTCTGCTGCTGCTGCAGCGTCCTGGAAATTGATAATTCGCGGAGATCGATCCCGATCGCACTGTACGTATATATATATACTTGCATCGATATATATACACGCGCGCATGTATATATAATATATAGAAGGAAGAAGCTCACGCGTGTACGAGGCGACGGCAACTCTGACCAAGATTTCGCGCTCTACTTTTGCCGGATCGCGGCGAGGATCCGCGCGTGCAACATTATATATATACACGCACTCTCCTTTGCTCTGCAGCTTTCGTTTTTTCGATCACGCGTGCGGAAGAGAACAAGTATTTCGCTGTGTATAAGTAAATGATGTGGTATATATAGTGAGGTCCGGTGTGTTCGCAGCAGATGCGCGTGTGGAAACGTCGCGTTTACGTAAGTGATTTTTGTCGCAGGTGCGGGGAGTTTGATGATGGTTATGGTGGACATGTATGAGGAAGTAATATATGCCGGGTGTTTATTAAGCCGTATGTTTTGCGGGATCTGTATAATATATGCCGATTTGTAGCTATAAATAACTTTCATCCAATCTATCAATGTAAAGGACATGTTAGACGTATTATAAAAGAATTAAAAATTAAGTAGCCAATGGATAGATATGTTATTTATTAGATATTAGTTTGTACGTTTAAAATTTTATTTTACAAAGATTAACAAACAATTAAGTTACATTTCTGGGAAGCCTCATAAACTTTAAAATCATGCACATCGTTTGCTTTATATATAAAAGGCTCAAATACTTTTGTAGAACCTTGTCCCGTAATGAATTTAACTGTAAATACATGAGAAATGTATAATGAAAGTTTGTTTACGTACAAGGAGAAGATGCGCGCTTTCCGGGTCATGTATTTTGATCAAGTTCTGTGAGCCGTTTTCTTATATGCCGCGCGAAACGCATTGCACGCATTGCTATATCCCGATCCGCTCGGCTTAAGCTCATACAAGTCAATGACTTGGACTTTTGCGAAGTTTCGTAATATCGAATGGCAGGAGGGTTTGTTGAATCGAAAAGACTTGAGGAGATAGTATTGAGGAAAGTTTTTCGCGAACAAAAGTGGTATAAAGTTATGATATGGTCGTGAAAAGTATAGTGTGGAAAATGCGTTTTATACAGGCGTATGATTGAGTAACAGACAATACTTAAAGATGCTTTTATTTCACGTTATATTGCAAGTTAAATATATTTCCTTTAAATCAAACCGGTATTAAAAAAATAATGGTTGCCGTTACATGCGTCCACTTATCAATACAAGCCAATAAAATCAACCCATAACATCACGAAAATTTTCCATTTTATTAAAGCGATAAATTCGACAAACTCAGACGTCATTAACAGAAATTCTCGCGAAAAGGAACGATCGCCAGTAAACAAAAAAAAAAGAAAAGAATCTCCCAACGTAAACACCTTTCTCCGGTTCAACGCCGGCGGTTAATCACTTACGTAAAAAGACATTAAACGCGTCGCAGACAGCGAGTAAACATGCGAGTGTATATACGCATTATTCACTCGTCGCTGCAATAATATTGTTTTGCAGCTCACGACACTGCCGTCGTCGCGCGCGGGAAGCGCTCAACCTGCATGCGATTCGCCCGCGGGGGCCTTCACCTTCACCTTGCCTTTCTAGGCTGTGCGAAAGCCCGTTTTCGCTCGTGATTCCCCGTGACGTTTTACGCACGAGCGTGTAAGTATATTATATATATGTGGTACGAGAAGAGTGCACGCGTGCGTGAAATGAAATTCCGTGGACGGTTTGGAAATCGTAGGTGGGGAACGATGCGTTTTGATTTGGAGATGAGTTGCTTTGTTAATGACGGGATGAGGAAATAGATAGTGATATAGATGGTTTTTGTGTGGTGGATGTGACGTATGGATTTATAAGAGCGATCATGCTGATGTTTTCTGAATAAAAAGTGTAATGGTAATTGATTCTACCGGTAGCTGTATTATTATGATTACGATACCATAAGCGAGATTATATTTTTCAAGTGGGAAATTAAACACTGTTAGTTTTTGTTAGTCTCTAGAAGTGTCCTTCCTCAAAAAATTAATCAAATAATGAATTCCAGTTTCGTCTAATGAAGTTGTATGAAATTTGCCGTTTGACATACAATAAAGCGCTCGAAATGTCAAGAATAACTAAGATGTTGTTTTAATTTACCACTCAAAAATATTATCTCACAACAACTTATTAGCTTACAATTAATATTTTTTTTTCTTCTTCGTATTTTCATATATGTTGAGACATGATTAAACTTTTTTTTAATTTCCATGAAAGTATAGTTAAATTTTAATTCTTGTTTGTAAAAAAATCATGTAATTGAAAAAAAATTTTATTTGACCTAAATTTGGTAATAATTGTATATTTAGAGAATGATGATTTATTGAATATTTTATCGCATATAATAACTAGGTAACTAATACTTTGTACATTTAAAATATAAAGTACACGTATTTTCCATTAAACTTAAATATATGAAAATTTAGGTCTTACCGCAGATATAATCATACGTATTAGGATAATATCATTGCATGAGCAAGTTGGGTAATTATCATAATATAATCGTTATATACTTAATATCTCGATTCGACTGTTCGTATTTCCCAATTTTAACTATATTTTAAAATTCAAATATTCCAATCACATGGAAATTTTTTAAAATATACATTCGTAATCATGGTTTTAACACCTTTCAAAAGTGAATTTCATATTATACTTAATTGGATGATTATTATGTCATTATTATGTGAAAAATTGAACTCAATTAAGAAGAACGTGATATTTTAATTTTAAAAATAAACTTGTTCGACAACTGCATTATAAAAACAAGACAATTTTTCACACGTCTTTATTTTATTAACGCTTATTTTAGAACTTCCTACACTCGCCGCCACTTAACTATTATAAAAATTTTCAGAATAAAAATCAATGACACGCTTACGACCGACTCTACAGCCTCTCCCCTTCTTTCCAAATTACCCTTCTCTGAATATCGCGAAACTTTTCATAGCCATAACCATTATAGCAACTCTAGCGAACTTCAACATTAGAAACCTCAAAATTGTCGTATACTCAACGCCGTCGATTCCACGCCCACGCCGTGCACACTCCTTTGCCATTAACACCTGCATACATATACACAGCAGCACTTACAACACTCAGTTTATGCTCAAACACACACCCGCGTATCTCTCTCCAGTCGAATAGCTCGCATACATACACACACACATACACCCGTTCGTCGCGCGGACTTTCACCAACGGTCGTATCGAATTCATATCAAACGGTGTGTGCCATTGATATTGAAAGAGAAAGGGGTCGCGCGACGACTCGCTCGAGTTCTCTCGCACAGGTCTTGGCTGGAGCTCTATGATTACGCGCGGGTGGCTATACGTGTATGGGTGTACCTGTGGCGATGGAGATTAACGGCGGCGTCAAGTGCGCGCGTGTAATTATCGTGAAATTGCGAGCGTATAGAGCGTGCCGGTGAAAAAGCTATATAGACGAGATATATATGTATGCCGTCATGCGCTGATTTGGTTTTCGAGGTGGGCGTGTATGTGTGATTCTGGTGATTCGGATGCGAGATCGCTCAAGTAGAAAGTGGCTACACAGGCGCGAAGAAGTGTAGATATAAGAGCTTGGATCGTGAGAATAAAAGTGATTATTTTGTAGGAGAAGGTGTGAGTATCTTGTAAGTGTCGATAAGCGATATTTATATGAGCCACCAATAAAACTAATAATAAAAACCATAAATCAGTTATGTTTAGTTTTGAAATGATCATCAGGATAAGAGGAAAAATTTTGGATTAAATGTTTTCGAATTATAGTAATTGAAATTTGGATTGATTACAATCTCTGAAAACAGATCCTTGTGCTGTTTTTAGAGAAATTACGGATCTTCGACTATAGTTAAATACGCAGAAAGTATTGTTGATAAGAACATGAGGTATGCATTAAAAGTTACAGATATGCCAACTAAGGATATGATAATAGAGTCGTAGTATTGTCATCAGAGCGATTAGAAGAAATTATCATTTACTACGCAGTGACAATAGAAGCTAATTACATAAACAACGACCGGTCGGTCTTCTTTTGTATGCTCACATCAAGTCGAATACATTGAACAGCACTTGCGCTCGCTTTTCACCGAGTTCAATGAATCACACAAAAAGTCACTTTCGCACTTACAGCTCTTACATCACAGCAATAGATCTGCGCGTCGTAAGCCGCGAGGCAACAAGAGAAGTCTCGACTTCTTTTGACAGCCTTGCGGGTGAACATCCTTTTTCTATCGCTGATCTAATTGTATCTCGTGGAATACCTTATATATATCTATAATGGAAACAAAGTATATAGAGGTTGCAAAAGAACGGATGCAAGAAACGTTTGCACTTTCAGAGAGAAAAATAAAGATATATATTTGATGACTAACTTGATTTATGATTTTAGGATGTAGGTAATGGATAGAATGTTGAGGAAAAGTAACATTAAATTGAAATAGTCAAAGGATATTTCAATAGGTAATCATTAGAAGAAATGGCACAAATAAAATACTATATATCACTTGCGATTTCTCTAAATAAAAATGTCCTATGCTATATAAAGAATAAGACTATTTATATAAGAAATGACCGCAAACCGTTTTACTGCAAGAGTCATCATTTTTAATAGCACAGTAACAATCGGTGTCACTATTCATTAACCAATTAGCTCCATTCAACAAACAAAGCAGCGTTGTAATAAATAGCGAATGAAAATGCTATAGACTAGAATAATTGACAGAAAATTATAGGCCTATAGGAGCACGAAATATCAATTTTCCTCTCAAATTAATCAAACCTTTCAACTGGCCGTAAATATAGTAGTACGTCCACCACGTAGATCCTTTTTCCGCAGGTTTCAATCACTGCAATATTGTTCGTTTGCCTCCTCCCCTATATATAGAGACTTATAGGCGCCAATGCGAAATTTTCATCCCAACGGTATGCGCCTCGTGACCGCGAAATGTATGAGAACCCAAGACTTCGATATGGGTCTGCAGAAAGTGCATTAATCTTCACGCGCAGGAAGACCGACGGGAGAAAATCTTTGCGCGTTGATGAGCTATTAGCGCCGCACCGAGTCCTTAAAAGGTGGGACGGCGACAAAAAGTGCTTTAATAACTTTCGCTCGTACACATATACCCATGCGCTAAATGATATTCAGGGTAAGGTGGGTAGGTATACAGTGCATGCGTCGTGCTCATGCATGCGTGTGAATTTCGAATGCGTTAAATGATTTAAATGTTCAGTAGTCGATGGAAAGTGTATTTAGCTAAATATGGTTCGAATGTGCGTTTAAAATAATGTTAGTGAAGAGAAATTTGCGAAGAGACTTGGACAATTTTTGATTATGTTTAGAAAGTCAAGGTGTATTATTAATCATAATTATACCTGAAATATTGTAGATATCTGGAGACGTTTGACAAAATAAACCTTATCGATTGTGTATCGAGAAGATAAATAGGTGTCATATACTTTAATTGAAATTAGCGTGTAAGCGAAATTACGTGTATGCAATCTCCTCAAAGTGCAATTAATCAAAACATTTTCTTATCAATTCTAAAATTCATTATGCAGTTTTACCTTCATAATAATAATAACCATAAAATATTTGTTGATTTCGATTGATATATATACAACGTGTTCTCTAATTGTATGTTTTACTCAACGGGATCGGGTAGAGCGCGAAATTCTAACGAAAAAG
>JAWWEQ010035113.1:0-20597 GCA_035583055.1 Torymus tubicola
CATCAGCTCGACGCCTCGCACGGTACATATCGACGAATTGATCGCAACGAACGAAACAAGCGCAAAACGCGCGAACAATGTTGAATAACAAAAATTGCTATAGTTAATAGCAAAGATGATTATGTGTAAATTTTACTATGTTACATAATAAAAATTATTATTAGACTGATGTGTCACACTTTTCCAACGGAACATATCAATTGTTGTTACAGATTATTTTAGTATCTATTATACTATTTTTCTCCGTGTCTAATCTGTAAAACACTATTTAATAAAAATTTACCCCAAACTGCCTGGGGATGCGATGCCCACGTAAAAGGTTCGAGGCACGCAGTTGGGCTATAAACAGTACAACATTATTTAAATAATTTTTAATTTTCAAATTTTGGGGATGTAAGGTACTCGTAAAAAATGAGAGGCATGCAGTCGGGTTATAAACAGTACAACATTATTGAAATAATTTTTAAATTCCAAATAGTCTAGGGATGCCAAGTTCACGTAAAAAGTGCGAGTTCTGCATTCAAGTTATAAACAATAAAACATTTTTTTTTAAATACTTTACCCCACACAGCCTCGAGATGCTGTGTCCATGTAAAAGGTTCGAGGCACACATACAAGTTATAAACAGTAAAACCCTATTTAATAAATGTTTACACCAGACAGCCTGGGGCTGCGATGTTCACGTAAAAATTGAAAGAAGCGCGGACGGGTTATAAGCAGTAAAAGAGTATTTAATAAATTTTTAAACTCCAAAAAGCCTGGGGATGCAATGTCCACGTAAAACAAGCGAGGCACGCAGTCGGTTTATGAACAGTAAAACATTATTTAAATTTTTTTTAAATTCCAAAAGGCCTGGCGATGCGAGGTTCACGTAAAAATTTCGAGGCGCGCACACGAGTTATAAACAGTAAAACATTATTTAAATTATTATTTAAAAAATGTTTAAACCAAACAGCCTGGCGATGAGAGATCTACGTAAAAGGTTCGAGGCACGCGTACGAGCTGTAAATAGCAAACAGCCTGAGGATGCGAGGTTCATGTCAAAAGTGCGAGGTATGCATTCAAGTTATAAACAACTAAGCATTATCAGGCGCGCTTCGCGCTCCCCATTTGTTTCTTATCATTATTGACGGGTAATATGTCAATAATATAATATTATTTAACATACACATTTTACATTTAACCAATTAAAAATTATATAATATCATGAAACAAATAAATCACTAAATAAATGAACAATCAAAATATCATTCAAGTGTAGAACATAAATGCATTTAAGATTAAAAATAAATCGCTATGGAAAAGGTGGATAGCAAAGTGGGGTTCGAGGAAAGTAAGTTAGGATATTGAGTGAAGATTTGGAATCGTAAAAGTTAAATGGGTTGATAACGGAGTGAGTGAATTAGTATCATATAATGTGAATTAATATCATATAAATGTATGACTTTAATCGAATATAAGTGTACTTCATAATTCGAATGTTCATACTGTTCCTCGAACAATTTTTTAACAAATACACATAATACAAAGAAAGAATAAAAGAAGCTAGTTGAGTAATCTAATTAAAAACTTCGAACACAAATAAAAATTTATGAAAAGAACAATATTCATTTGTATTCTTACGATTTCAGTTATACAAAGTATAATATTAATTTTCTACAAAATTACAAAATGTAATATAAATACATTGACAATTTTCGTATAATATTAAACTAAAACTAATAATACTTTTTGGTAATTTTAGGGGGTGCCATTGCCGTATCATTACCGGCTAAGCAATTGACACAGTTCCAAGCTTATTCAAAACTAAAGATGTAGAAGCGCTCTGCTTTAGAATTTTAAAAAAAATTTAATATCTCTTGCTGAACCACATTTAGTTCTTACACTTCAATAAATTTCAAAATTGTTTCGTTGCCGTAAATTATATATGAGTAACATGCTGTGGGTGTTAGAAATAAATGTGAACAACATTTGCATAAACTAAATTATAATATATATATAAGCCTAGGTGTGAGTTATTACTTTCTCGAACGTAGCGATGATATTAATAGGCTACGCTGATGAGTTGGTCCAGTGATGGTGATTCTGCAACGATAAACAAACATGAGAAAGCCGGTGAGATGAGTGCGAGGATGCGAAGCTGCTGATGAGAGAAGCTAGATGAAAACCATAGTTGAGAAGGCTGGTTGAGCAAAGCTAATTGAGAACCTCCAGCGACGAAATACCGGGCGAGCAGTACTGCTACACGAGAAGATGCCGTGTGAGATAATTACAGCCGATGTCCATGTTGAGAGTGAGAGAACTAAACTTTGGTTTATCCGACTTGAGAACAGCCGAAAGTGCGCACTGAGTTTTCCACGTGGTCGTCTCGCTGAGACTTTAGTAAGAGAAAGTGCCGTATGAGAAGTACAAGCGGTCGCATGGCGAGCACGCTGTACTTACTGAGAGAAACTGAGTATACCGAATGTGAACTACAAGAGGCTGCATGACGAGCACACTGTACAAACGAAAAGTGAGAGAGAAAGAGCACATCTGTCTTCTTTGTTTAGAACGTGTCCTCGAGGCGTAAGTCAAATCAGTGTCTCTCTCATTTACATGTGTAAAAGTGAGAGACGCAGCATACGTTTTTGCCATACTCGGCTAATCAGTGTAGCGAGTCAGCTGTTCCGCAGCGAGCAGCTGATGAGTGCTGCCGTCGCGTGACCGTCTGCTGAGTTTCTTTCAACCGTGCAACCGAGGGAAATTCAAATCATTGATATTCCCAAACATTGCGCCCGCCATCAACCGCCAGGTTGATTTAATTCCGATAGTACTGGCACGACGGCGAGTGGCTGAATTCTGAGTAGATTGAGAAGTGACCGCCTTGAGTTTCTTCTTGGGAGCTTATGCATTTCTTAATGATGTAGTCCAATAAGTTTTGAGAGTAGTCATATGCTATGTGAAGATTAACCGTATTGAGTACCATGAACTTCAATCGATTTCGTAGGATGAGTGATGCCTTGTTGAAGTAGATTGAGACGGTTGTTGAGTCGTCTATTACTGCCAAAGTAACTGAGTTATCCATTGACAAGTTTCCAACTGGACAGCTGGAATTCAAATAATTGATAATTTCCAAACAAATGCTAATATTATTGAAATAATTGTGAACATTGAACCATATATCATGATATGAAAATGCAGGAAGAATTGACCCTTAATATGGATACCTATATACAATGTGTCCCATTTTAATCGCCCACCCCCAAACATTGACAGAAAATGTACTCGGAGAAAAACATGATAAATACAAAAGTTTGAGGGTACAAAGGGGGCCACCTAATGGTACCAATGAGTTTGACCTTGAACGCGATTTTCAAGATTATTTCAAGGTCAAAGTGGTTCTTTTTAATGGGAACAGCTATTTTTGACCCCAGAAATGGAAAGAGCAGAAAATTTTACGTTCAAATAAGTACTCTGACAAATTATCTGCTTTTTCCATTTCTGGAGTCAAAAATAGCAGTTTCCATTAAAAGAAACTACTTTAACCTCGAAATCACCTTGAAATTTGCATTCAAGGTGAAAGTTGTTGATACCATTAGGAGGCTCTCTTTGAACGCTAAAATTTTTGTTTTTATCATTTTTTTCTCCCAGTACATATTCTGCCAATTTTTGAAGTTTGCCGATTAAAATGGGACATCTAGTATGTTCTTCTGTCGTCTTGATACAAGATGTCCTTTAATTGCCCCCCTCCAGAAATTGGCAGAAGATGTAATAGAAGAAAAAAATTATAAATACAAAAATGTTAGGGTTCAAAGAGGGCCACCTAATGCTACCAAGGACTTTGACCTTGAATGCAAATTTCAAGGTTATTTCGAGGTTAAACTGGTTTCTTTTAATGGAAACCAAACTCGTTTAGTGGCCCCCTTTGGATCTTAAAACTTTTGTATTTATCATTTTTTTCTTCTATTACATCTTCAACCAATTTTTGGAAGTGGGCGATTAAAATAGGACCCCTTGTATACTTATTGTAAGATTTCTTTTAGTTAAAGTGAAAATATTTTATAATAATATTTCTTTGAAAACATAATTTTTTACTCTATTATTAGTTCTCTCCGATCCTATTAATATCTTTAATTAGTTCTAAGTACGAACTCGAGAAATAGCTACGTATAAATAACCCATGAGCGAAAATATTTTTCCTCAAATCAATAAATACATTACAGAAAATTTCACCTTGAGCTTTGTTGATAGTCATGGCGAAAGCATTTCTGACAGGAAACTGTCTTCTTTTAAAAGTAAAAAGAAAATCATTATCTGTATATAATGTGGTACGATTTATAAACACAATGTCTCCAACTTTATCGCCTGTTATAATTTTGCATTTCAATAAATTATCGGTTAAATCTAATATTCTTAATCGAGTTCCATTACATAAACTCTCATTAAGATTTATATTTCTAATGAGAATAATAATTTAATTTATTCTTAAATGTAATTCATAGGGAGGTAAACTTTGAAGGTTTAAAGAGTTTACATATTCGGATAATGGAGGATTTGCTCGAGGTAATACTGGCAACAATTGACGAAAATCACCACCTAAAATTACAATTTTCCCGCCAAATAATACCGTGGAGCCATCAGTGCCTCATCCTATATGAAAACATCTGTTTTCCGTAAAAAATTACCTTCTTTTGATTGTACAGAAATATTCGATGTAGAATCTGATAATAGTGGTACAGGTAAACCTAACATTTTATGAACAGTTTTTCCCGTTGGTAATAGCGTTGCAGTAATTCCAGTAATCACCATACAACATACAATTTTGCTTTGACTCTTTAATAGATTAATAGATTGTATATCGTTTAAACAAATGTTTTTTCAGAACCTTCTGGACCATCAATATAGAAACATTTGCATCCATTATAATTAATAGTAGTAAATACTCGCATAGCTCTATCAACAATCTCTTTCTATTCGACATTCAATTGGTTATATTAGTAGTTACCTACGCGTCCATAATGGTAATTAGATTCATTGCAATATTCTTGTATAATTCTTGTTCTTCATATTAACCATCATTATCATGATTTATCACAACATTTCTGTTATTATTAATATGTTTTTTTTAAATATCCTTATGCCAACCTAAAGATCCACGAGGAAAGAAAAGAGGATAAACCATAGGCTCAACGTTCGGATCCAGCTGTTGTAAGAAAAACGGCAGCCACTTCGTTACTTCTTTGAACATTATACCTATTTCGATCGTATCCAGGTTTCAAACTGAATCATAATTGCAATTCTGGTTCACTATTGGAACCTAATAGTCTACATTGACGATCCATTTCTTCTTTCATCATTACGTACGACCTAGCAAATATATTATGATTTCTTATGATATGCTCTAAGTTATTTAGAATTGTTCTGTCAGTACCTTAGTTTGCTGCTATTTTATAGTCAACCGCTTCTTGAGAGCCTAATATAAAATGTTGGCCATATTGAGGATTCCCTCTGTCACGCAATCTAATCTTACCGTCTGCTACTACTTGTTCTAAATTTATATAAACATTAAGAATAGATCGATTCCTAACCTCAGCTGGTGGATTTCGCTACCTTTCTTGAACGATTGATTCATTTTCGAATTTTCGTCTTACGTCTTAGTCTACCATTTGATATATTTGATTGATCTAAATTTACATTTACATTTGCATTAGCACGTTTTCGTTCTCTGTATCGTTTACTACGTTCAGCGTGTAGTATTCGTTGTCTTTCTCGAATAGCCGTTTCCTTCTCTAATGTTCGTTTGATTGTTGGTTTGACTATGGTCAAAAATATGTTATAAATTATTTTAATAACACAATAAATATATATTAATAATATCAGTAAAGTTTTAACGAACTGAAAAATATGTTAATTTTCAATGATTGAACAGAATAATCCTAATTATATTTTATGTATGTCACTTAACAAACGTAGAATTTTTGTATAGTTAATATATAATTCTCATAATTCATATAGTTTTTATAGATATTATAATTCTTATAAATCATATAGTACTTATAGTTATTAAAATTATTGTAAATAATTCTTGTAATTCACATTGATCTTATAGTTCTTCGTTTCTTATAGTTCTTACAGTTCTTAGGTTCTTACAGTTCTTATAGTTCTTAATATAATTCTAATAATCTTATAAAATTCTTACAACATTATTCTTTGTTTTATAATCAATTTCTATGTCCCATAATCAAATTAATTTTTCTTATAATCGCGCAACTCATTCTTTTGTTTATTTGTAGCATATCTGAAAGAAAAACAATATATTTTTATTATGTATTATAATTTATTACTTGTACGAAAAAATGCACATAAACTACTTAAGAGAAATTTCAATATTTCAAATAGTTATATGAATTTTTTTCAGATAAATGATTACTTTCAAAATTTTGATCGTGAAATATTTAGCACAGTAGTCCTTAGCTAATTTTAACCGTGAAGTATTTGCACCTCCGAATTTCAATTTTTTTGGTTTGGATTATGGTCAATACAAAATCCTTTTACATGAAAAAAATGCGTGCACTTTTGGTGTTACTGCAATACCTACGGATAGATAAGCATCTTTGAACGCATCGATATATTCAATAAATTTCGGATTTAAAGAAACAGAAAAGAAAGAAATGAGAACTGCATTAAACGTTTCAAAAACCTCAATATGCTATAAAAAATCTAAATTGTTTAAAATATGTTTAAACAATCGAAATTGTTTTGCAGAAACCCAAAAGTGCACGCATTTTTTTTTTCACGTTAAAGACTTTTGTATGGAACATAACTGTAGTCTATGTTTTTGAAGCGAACAGGCTATGGAAGCGGTCCATTACGATTTTTCTGTAGCATGAGTAAATACAAAGTAACGCGAAATATCTCTGATTATGCAAATAAATTATCAAGAGCAGTCTATAAATATAATTAACATGACGTATGAAATGTACTTCATTATGATAAAAAAAACCATTATGTTTAAAATTTTTTATCCAAAATTAACATTTTTAGATTTTTACATTGTAAATCATTTTTAGTCCATACATAAAAGATGCAGCGACACACCAGTAAAATGGACACGTTGATGAAGTCTCGAGGTATCTACCTGCGATAAGCTATACGGTTAGCCGTCTTTCGAACAGCTCAAGACGGAGCATTCGACTTAGCGTGCGAATGGATGTTACTCAACGTCAAGATCGATTGTTGCGGTCAAGGATATTGGAGCTGGAGCCCATGACAAGGACGTGCCCTGGTACGCGAGTGATGAAAAAGTAGAGCAACAGGAGGGAGGAGCGGAGACGTCGGAGGAGGAAAACGCAAAGTGAAATCACGACGCGGCCGGAAGCCAAAGATAAGCGAGAGTCAAGGGGATAATTTGAAGGCGGTAATGGCGTCGTGCGAGCAGGAGCAAACGCAGCGAACAGAAGAAGGGGCTAGGATGAGAGTACTGATAGTTCAAACCATTACAGCGACCACCACGTCTCTAATTTATATGAATACACGACCGACCTCTTCGATGCCACCGGCTGTGACGCATACCGTCGTCGGAATCCCGACAGGTGACGAATGGAAACGCTATCTGGAAGTAGTACCCGAACTACAACGATGTCTGCTGGGAAACCCTACCCACTGGGTGATGGGGTCGGTAGAAATTCAATATCTTCAGGCGAGGGCGGGTTTGCCAAACAATTTCGTGCATAGCCCTGGCCATGGTGTGTCTTCAACCCAACCGTCACCCCCTCTGGTGGAAGCCACGCCAGCTGATGAACCCGAGGTTATACGACCACCGAAGCAATAGATCACTCCAGAATCCAGCACCAGTGTCATACCTGGATCAGTACACTCAGAATTATATAGAGACGGGTGGGATAATCGCGAAGGGTGTAGCGACGAACTGGAAGGCGCACACGGGAGGGACATGATTAGTTGTTTGTAAAACTAGAAGGAGACCTTAAACCGAAACCAACCCAAAAGGGACGAGCGGGAGGAGCGTAGCCGCGAAGCAATCACCCCGCAACGAAAGGTAACAGTTCAACCAACTAAATAACCCATGGCGGAAAAAACCTGTCAAACCACTTTCCCAGTAAGGAGCAAGAATGGACCATATCAGAGTCAAGAACATAGTAGCGGGGAGGAAAGTGTGGATGAGTGGAAGTTAGTGACGCGACGCGCCACTAAAAGAAGAGATAGATAGATAGATTGTTGTTTATTTACCTTCACGGCAAAAAATTAAAATACATTATGTAGAATATGTAAACAAGTCAAATATAATATAAAAGTCAATATCTACTAAGCATATAAAAACGGTAATTAAAAAAATATTACACGACATACATTATAAACAAAATATTCCTGAACTTGAAAGCTCCAGCTGCACTACCATGCTGGGGGACCGAGAATTGCGCTTCTCGAAAAAATCAGCCGAATAACTGAGCTGTCGCATGCGTGTGGTTTTGTACATTAGTAAGGCTGAGAAATAGAATCTACGAGAGTCCGTTCGAAGCCATCCCAGACGCCTCCAGTAGGGAATGATGTTTACATGTTTTTTAACACCAAAGATGTATCTCACACCTATATTGCTTAATCTGTGCAGTGTCGTCCGTTACTCGTTCGTAGCATCCAAGTACACGACCGTGCAGTAGTCTAAATGAGGTCGTACCAGGGTTGGGTTTCAACTAATCTTCTGCGGAGTGTCTCGGTGGTACAAGCCCTAATAAACCGCAAGATCTAATGGGCTTTATTTACTTTTCTGTAACTTGGTCAATGTGCGGTTTCCACGTCAGTTTACTATCCAGGGTAACACCGAGACTCACAACCTCGCTACTGAACAGGATGAGAATCCCGTTCTGCATCTCAATGCCTGGCAATTCCAATAAATTAATATCATTAACATTTTTCCTCGAACCAAAAACAATTGCTTTAGTTTTGTCGGCATTGAGACGCAGTCCCGAATTTCCCACCTATTCAGACACCATTTGCGCCGCTTCAGTTAGTCGCCTGATACCCTCCATGATTTTATTTTTGATGGTGTGTACATAAATATGCAGGTCGTCACCGTAAAAAATTTGACTGATTGTACGTCCGTCGAGTACGTCCCGTAAGTCATTTACAGAGAGGAAAAATAGTAGAGAGTCCAAGACAAAACCTTGTGGGACACCTAAATTGGTTTCAAGCCAGTCAGAATTACCATTTTCAGAATTATCATTTTTTATTTTTGATACCTTACTGAAGTCAAATAATATGAGGAGTGTTAGTTTCTATTTGTCAATCGCCATGCGTAAATACTCCGTCAGTTTAAGTCGTGCTGCCTGAGTACTGTGATGTATTCGAAATCCGGCCTGGAGGGGATCGAGTTATTTATTGCTGTTAAAATACTCCGTGATTTGGTCGTGGGTAATCGTTTCGAGAACCTTGGAGAGAAAGCACAGCAGCGCTATGGGACGGAAGTCCGAGACTGTTGATGGAACAATCTTTTTTTTAAACGGAATTACCTGTGCCTGCTTCCAAGCACTTGGAAAGATCCCCTGAGCGAAGGAGGAATTGAAAATGTTAGTAATATATTGGACAATGACGGGTAAAGCTTTCAGCATCACACTTTGAGAAACCTCGTCTTTCCCTTTTGTTTACGAGGAGAAACGAGAAATCGCAAGGATGACTTGAGTTAAATTAACTGTTTTGAATGTAAAACCTTGCTCGCTTGCAGATGAAATAACATCCATTGCTTTTTCTATATTTTCTAAGGGGGGCACGGAAATTCCTCCAAAGTGTGTGTTTAACTCTCCTGGTGTAAAAACATTAAGATCTTCCCACTCCGTTTTTGCAGGAGGCCGACATTTCGCATTTCCTTCCAAATATTTTGAGATGTCTTTGTAAGAAGGTATTGCGCTCTTGAGTAATGCGAATGTCCACCTCACTGCTGAGCCGCAAAATTTCACCAAATAGTTCTGCACGCCCCGTACGCTTATAGCGTCGATGGTAGCATTACGCTTGTTTATGAGTTCTCTTAGCTCTGGACTAAGCGAAGGAGCATATTTCCTCATAATGTTTATAGTTTTTAATGGAGCTAACTGATCAATGCAATATTCAAGTTAGATTTTAAAGTATGTAAAGCACCATCCAAATCGGATTCGATAGAACTCATACCCACCCAGTTACAGCTGGCCAGCAATTCATTAAGTGAATTAGGGCATATCGTCAATTAGAAGCAAAAAGGTTCTATTTCGGCTTTGCGCGTAAGAAGGCACTATCTCAGCTTCGCGTGTAAGAAGATTCTATTTCGGCTTCGCGCGTAAGAAGGTACTATCTCGGCTTCGAGCGTTCTAGGATTTCATAGACGTTTAGGTTGAGAATCGCTGCACTGTTTTAAAACGTTCGGCTGTAGCTAATAGACACGAAATTATTTCGTTATTTTATTACCTAAATACTTGAGTATTGAACGCGTTACCCATATGTTCTTGTTTTAGTTGATGAATTGTACGATGCTGACTTAAAAAACTTTTACGTCATTCAAAATGATATGACTTATTTAATACTACGTACCCGCACTTATCACCATAACCTAAAAAGTATTTTATACAGCACCGACGATAATACACGAGATCTTAATCTTGCGTATAGACGTAGATTATTAAAATAAATTGCAAGACGTACATATTAAAACTACTGTCTATGTAGGCTAAAACTTAATGAAACGCCATTGCTAAGATGTTATGACTCGAAATTGTCAATGGATAAAGGAAAACAAGATGACCTGCGTACCTTAATGGATAAAAATTTGATACCGGCCCAATATCATAAATTTTATAAAGATTTAATGTATTGCCCTTAATCTCATTGTACCTGATGAGATTTATTTAGAAGATATTATCGTTTGTTATTTTGTTATACAAATATTTATTGATATAATTCAGATGTTACTCGCGTGAATCATAATAATAAACTACAACATTTACAATTTCAATTTCTTATTATCAGATAATTTCCTAACAATCTACATAAAAGCTTTTTGTACGATATATTCTTGTTCTTGTAAAACATTTCTTATGTCAACATCGTACAATTCATCTACTAAAACAAGAACATATAAGTAACGCGTTCAATACTCAAGTATTTAGGTAATAAAATAAAGAAATAATTTCGTGTCTATTAGCTGGAGCCCAGCGTTTTAAAACAGTGCAGCGATTCTCAACCTAAACGTCTGTGAAATCCTGGAGCGCCCAAGATAGTACTTTCTTACGCGCGAAGCCGAGATAGTACTTTCTTACGCGCAAAGCCGAGATAGTACTTTCTTACGCGCAAAGCCGAGATAGTACCTTCTTACGCGCCAAGCCGAAATAGAACCATTTTGCTCTCAACCGACGATAGGCTCTTGTAGTTCCTTAAGAGAACGAATCTCTTACAGGCGCTGGCATTACTTGATTAATTGTAACGTCTACAATAGCATGCTTGCCGAAACTAGGTAGGTATTCATTTTTATAATCCAGTACCTCGTCATTTTCGTCTAGAAGGAATAATATCAATCCAGGTGTGAGAACCTGGGGGGTGTGTCGATGTGTTGGGCCATGCTGCACAATTTGAAGGTTCAGATTCTTGGCTAGGGTTCGGACGGTATGCGCTTCCGCATTGGCCGCCGACGACAAGCTTGCATTGGGATTCCCAACTATAAATTTGTGGCTATAGTCGCCACTAACGTCCTTCAGAACTTCAAAGACTTTGGAATCTCTTTGCATGGCAATGTGCGGAGGTCTATAAATGACACCAATAAACATGGGATCTGAGGCGCCCTGTTGTACTTCACAAAAAAGATATTCTGGGAGAGAAGGTCTTCCCAGCTCTTCCGTATTAGATGATGCCAGTTTTGCAATTCTAAAATCTTTACGTACATACGGGACAATTCCAATCCAAGTATGTTTTCGTCTTGCCTAACCACCGAAATGCCATCGATCTGTACGAGACTGTCGTCGACGTTAGGGCCCAGCCAAGATTCTGCTACGGCAAAGTAATGATACGATGGATCCTTTGGTAAATAAAGACGCAGTCTATCAAGCCGAAATCTCAAAGAATTAATATTCAAGAAATCCAACCTATCTTAAGGAATCCACTGCCCTGTGTCCCGCTAACAGTAGTCGAGCCCAGTCATGGTGCCTGAGCCGATTCACAAGCTTGTGTTGCTCCTTGCCCCTCATTGTTGCGCCTGGCCAGGAAACTACCGTCCGCGGACTTAACGTACTTAAATCCCAACCCCTGGGCGATAGGCCAGGCTTTTGAAAGCTCCGAATTTATAGGATGGTGACACGTCATTGACAAAAATTTTCCTGTTTGGCATGCAGGCAGCAGAGACCTGCGCTAACAAATTGGGGTTGATGTTGTTCGTGGAGAGATAATTGTTGGTGAGCGCGCGTTTGGCCCGCATTACATTCTTGACAAGGCCTGTACTGCTGAGCCTTGCTACGCAGGAGGGTAGCGCGCCTAAACGAGAGCCCAAGCCCTCGTTTGACATTCCACCATTCCTCTCGGGCAACTCTTGGGACCGCAGCACGCAAGTTTCATGAACATTTTCCTTTTTTATGGAAGGAAGGATGGTTCCAGTACCGAGAAGGCAATAGCACTCAGCTCCTCAGCTGATGCCTCATAATCATTCTTCAACATACTATTTATTATGACTTCGCAGCACTCAGAGCCACCAGCTGGAGAATCCGCCGCGGTAGTCCCCAGGTCCGGCCGAAAGAGTGGGGACAGATTTGGCATAATACCATCGTCAGTATGAGTAGAGCTACCAAAACAAACATTAATATGACTTGTATCGCTAGTATTTTTGCAAGCACGTTGGAGGCTTTCAGGATTGTTATACAGTTTGTCCAGTTTTTCTTTAAAAGATGAATTGCACTCCGGAAGCAGCTTAGTTTTAGCTTGAAGATCAAATAGCAATAAATTTTGCTTATTTATCTGCTCCTCAGGAGTAGAGACCCGTGTACTCAGTTCCATGCTGTTGGTGTTACTTCCATCAGAATGTGCATTGGTGACACTGCTGGTGATCTGCTTTTCGTGCATGTCAAATCTCTGAAAGAAGAGCTCCAACGTGCTTACCGGTTTACATCCCCCAGTGGTAGAGGCAGTCCCTGATTGGTGGCGGTATTTGACGCAGCGTTCGCTTCCGCGGAAGAGTCTTCATTCTGCTCGCTGTTGTCAATCTTTATTCCAATCATCGATTTACCTGTTGAGAGCGCCTGTGTGACGGTGTCCCACCCTGAAGAGTCACCCGGCATTGGCTCGAGAGTCTGAGGGCAGGTGACCCGCTTGGCGCCTCTCTCTGACCCCTATGCTCCGGTTGCACGCTCTGTAGACAGACCGACGCTACTATTTCGCCTGGGGAGCTTGGTAGCAGGCGTCGACACACCAAAAAGCGCACGTTGGTAGGGGGTGGCAATAATAGATGTATCAGGCGTGCGTCGTTGCCAGATCGACACACGCTTGATCACCTGCGCGTTCTTGGGCTTCATGAAAGGTGTCTCCTACTCTGCTGTTAGCTTTTCTGTTGTTCGCTATTCTGCTGCTGCCTGCTGCTCATCACTGCGGCATAAGTCGCAGGAGGCATCTTGTATTTTATCGGAGCATTTGGCATGACATGGCCGGTGACATTCCGGGCAGTTCTCAGCTGTCTCGTTGATGCTTCTCCACAAACAGCACATATATTCTCCATACTCCAGGGCAAGTAAAACAAAACATAACAAAGTACACGGTCTCCTCGGTTGATGTTATGATTGACAGCTTCCCGTCTGCTGTCGGTTACCCGCCAGATTCAAACTGTCGTTGCGCTGTTAGAAAAGTTTGAAAAGTGGTCGCTGCACGGGCCTGCACCAGCTTGCAGTTAGGTATATTGCAGCGAGGGAGAGATGTGCAGTTGAGGATGCTGAGTGGAGAAACGAAAATGCACTCACTGATGATGTTCAGCCGGTGGAGCCACTTTCCTGTCAACAAAGCACTTCAGGGAGTGAAAAAATGAATCAGTAACGATTAAATAGAATAGGAGCGAGGCTACGTGATGTTGAAACTTACCCGTCCAGAGAGAGATGAACGGAACTATGATCGAAGTCAGCGAAAACACGGTTCTGTGTATTCCTTAGGGTAAGATCGCGAGCCACATCAGCCCAACCACCGAGCTCCTACGAACGGCGAAGTTTAGCGTGGGAAGCGAGTTCTCAACGCTCAACTCGGAGGCGAGCGTTACCCGTGAAAGAGAAGGGAGTGACGTTCGACGGACTGGTACCCATCCCCACGGTCACGGCTGTGGACCTCCCTCTGGGGGCGTGATATAACTGTTGGCAGAACGGGCATGCTCGGAGGGCTTGTCCGCGGCGCAAGGTGGGCCTATACTACCTGTATTGCGGTGTCGGGGCGTGGACTTCAACACCTGTCCACGCTGCAGCGAAGCGAATGTCAGATATGTGTTGGACATCTCTGAGCGGCGGGTAGGCCCATTGAGCGAGGACCAGAGCCAAGAGGTAGAAGCAGCGGGAGCTGGAGGGTGTGTGCAAACACCCACTCCGCAGGAGGGCACCTCTACCCCGGATGGCACGCCCACGGAGCGTAGAGAATTAACTAAGGGGAGACTGGAAAGGAAGAGGTGACCCACGAAGCTCCATTTGAGCCTCCCAAGGCCAACAGTAATGAGTCGCCACCGTAGTCCCTGCGACACGTGGACGAGGAGACGAGACGGGTAATACTCTCCGCTCTCTATAGACGACCCGAGAAGTATAGAGACAAGAGGAGGATGGTGTAGAGAAAGAAGTGAGAAGATGACGAAAAGGGAAAACAGAGAAGGATGGCGAATGGAAGAGAGAGAGAGTGAAGATAGCGGAAAGGTGTCGACGGTAGCATGGCGAGAAGAGATACAAAGGGGGGAATCCCAACACATAATCAAGTAGCGCAGAGACAGCGACCCTGAAGAATAAACAAACAAATGACGTAATAAGTGTCTGGTAAAGAACTCTAATCAATAAAATATTAGCTTTTAGAGGAGCCGGGGGAAGAGAATTAATGATTTAAGTATGTTTTTTCCAGGTGGTGACGTAGATGAATCGACAGGTGGTGGTTATTGGGTGATTTTGTATTAGTTGCTGATCTAGACTTTATACTCAAATAATCTTTAAGAGCAAGCTTCCGGCAGCAAATGAGGCACTGCGGTTATAAACCGGCGGCTCGCACCTAGGGCGTGGTCCGGCATAGGGGGTCGTGTGCGGGAGAATTTCCAAGCACAAAAATCGCTCGGTACATTGCCGGCGTCCTTCCCAAGAGAGAGAGAGAGATTGATTGATTGATTGATTGATTGATTGATTGATTGATTGATTGATTGAAGTTAATTTATGTACATTATATTTTACAATTATTTATAAAGATATAATGAATTATATCTAAGATATAATAATAGCTTCGATTACAATAGGTTTCAGTATAATTCAAGTAGTGATTAACAACAGTAAAAGAAAAATGCTAACGATTTGACCAATAAAATTTGAGAGAGCGTAACAATCATAATAATATAATGATAATAATAGCGTACAATAGTAAAATGTAATAAAAGTAATATGTACAATGCGGCGGATTTGGTGAGTATGAAATGAAAAATGATAAAACATGATGGCTATTATATGAGCGAGTGATAGGTGAACATAGTAATTGAGTTGAGGAAGGTCTCATAAGTCAAAAAGCTTCTCGGAATTTGAAAACGTGTTGATGGAAGGTTGTAGTGGCTTCAAGGTTAAATATATGATTATATAATGCGGTTTTGAAAGATACTAAGGAGGTAAGATCTCGTATAGTTGCTCCATATACAAGCGCTTCACGATCATGCTTGGGATTAATTAGTGGCTCGGCACCGCTCCTAGAGGGCCTGTCACTTACTCTGCGGAGAAAGAAATTCGCAAGATAGGTAGGCTGTCCACACTGATTCAGTTTATAAAACAGGCTGGCCGTAAAGTAAAGTCTTCGATCTACATTGGTGGTCCATCCCAGTTGACGCCTGTAAGGAGTGATGTGCTCATCTCTTCTAGCACCAAATATGTAGCGAATATCCATATTCATTATCACCTGTAGTCTTGTTCATCCTAGTAATTGTGTAAGCTAGAGAGCAGTAGTCAATCAGGGGCCAAAGAAGTGCTTGTATTAGGTGCTTCCTCAATTGTAAGGTGGTGCTATTTCTCAGACGATGCAGCTGGTACATTAGTGTATTAGCCCTTTTGCAGACTTCATTCACATGTTCCTTCCAATATAACCGATACCAACCCTAGATTTCGGACAGAAGAAGAAAATTGCACCCTCGAGTTTCGAATGGTAATGTCAGATGCTACAGAAGGAAGTTGGTTAATGAAGAAGGGGTTACCGCAAACTATGGCTTTCGTTTTGCCAAAATTTAGCTTAAGATGATTGCTTGTGGCCCAACTAGCTATACGACTGGCATTTCTACTCATCTTTTCAATTAGAGAACAGAGATAATTCAGATGGCATTGAGCATATATCTGAAGATCATCTGCATAAAGAATACGGGATATTCCAGGATCAAGGTAGAGACTTATGTCATTGACATAGAGCGCGAACAAAAGTGGACCTAAGACAGAGCCTTGTGGTACACCCGTATTTAAGGGCTGAAAGGATGAAATGGACCCGTTTTCCCCTTTTACCGCTTGTTGTCGACCAGATAAGTAAGATGCAATCCACTTTAGTGCTGATTTAAAGAAGCCATAGGTCTCGAGTTTACGAATAAGAAATTCGTGGCAAACAGAGTCGCAAGCTTTATTAAAATCAAAGAGGAGGAGGAGAGTCACATGCTTTCGATCGATTCCCACTCGAATATCGTCCATTAGTTTGATGAGAGCTGACTGTGTACTATTGTTTTTCCTGAATCCGGTCTGCATACAGTCTAAAATATGATACGTTTCAATATGATCGTTGATTTGCTGATGAACTATGTATTCTAAAGCCTTTGAAAGAAAATTAAGTAGTGATATGGGACAGAAGTCACTGGGGCTACAAGGTGTTTTAACCTTGTTCAAGGTTAAAACTAGTGAGCTCTTCCACTCAAAAGGAAAATTAGAATATTTAATGGAAGAGTAGAAAAGATCACGAAGGTGGTTATAGAGGGAAGAGCTGCTAAAATAAAGCATTGAGGAATGCCGTCCGGCCCCCTGGCTTGAGTACTAAAGTGTTTAACCGCTGCGATCACGTCCAGTGTGTCTATCTCTTTGAGAAGGAAAAACTTAGAAAGCTCTTTAGACTGCAGTTTGGTTAGATATTCATCCAGAGAAAGAGCTTGCGGGTCGAATGACACTAAGCAAAAGTACTCATTGAGCTGCTGAGGTGTGAAATCGTGAGGACACTTTGCTTTGGGTGGAACAATACCCAGATGCCTCAGTTCTTTCTAGAGTGCAGATGGATCTGAAATGGATGCTAAGCGTATATAGTAAAATTCAAGTCTAGATGATTGTCTCGTTCATCTGTAGCATTAGTAAAGTTTGTTTCTTTCAGAAATAAGGTTTTTATGTAGTGAGGTGAACCAGGGATGACTATTTTTGTTAGGCTTGACTGTTTTGAGCAGGGCCAAATGATCAATGGCTGATGTGAGGTTACTGTAGAGCTCTGATAATCTGGACTCTGGAAAGTTAGAACTTGTTGTCCAATCACAGCTACGGAGGTAAATATCTAAAACTCTTACATCAACAACCTTAAAATCCAAGAAAGAAAAAGGTTTGGCAATGATTTTAGGTACAGAGATATCAATGGTGGCTGTTATGACACTGTGGTTGTCTATGAAAGGTGTTTCAGACATCCAGAAATCGAGTAATGTGTCTTGTTGGTCAATAATACAGAGATCGAGCCAGGTACGTGCATCTCTATGATATGTAGGTCCATGGGGAACGAGTTGTAGTGAGTTTTCAAGTTAACTGATAAATCTTCCAAAAAATTGCTATTTTCTACGAAAGGTTCATGAGGTGGTGTAGACCAAAGAATGGCGGGATACCTTTGGCTTTAACCTCACAGAATATGTACTCTGGTGTGCCTGGTTGACATGTCCATTCTATTGTAGATGTTCAGAGAAAATTAGAAGTGAGGGAATTGTGTACAAAGAGTGCTACACCTCCACACCTACTGTTACGGTCTTTTCGAAACATGACATAATCCCCTAGTGATATGAGATGGTCCTCCTTCTTTTCGGTGAGCTTGGTCTCAGTCACTGCTATCAAGTGGTAGTAGGGACGAGAGGCCAGAAAGTGTCTTATTGTTTCAATGTGACCCAAGATTGAATTCGCATTGAAACAGCATATTCTTAATCCATCTCCAGAGCAATTTATGGTTGTTAATTTACTATTGGCTGATGTTGAGTAAGGAGAAGAGTTATCAGAAAGGTGGTGAGAATGATTTACTGTGGATGATTTTTGGGTGCGTGATGGTGTGTAGGCGGGAGATGAGAGCGACGAAGTTGATAGATGAAGATGAGAATACAATTTAGATGCGTTGAAATGATTTACTTCTTCCTTTAGACTTTCTTTAGACTCTCTAAAAAGTTGGAGAGAGCAATTTCAGTAGTTATAAGGACCGGTTTATCACTTGTTTTCTGCCTAGCGTAGATTTTCCCTCCTCGAACAAATGTAATAAATCCATTATCTTTATCCTTGGCCTTTGATAATACCAGTTTGTGAAGCTTATATACATCTAATG
This sequence comes from Torymus tubicola, assembly GCA_035583055.1. Classification (NCBI taxonomy): domain Eukaryota; kingdom Metazoa; phylum Arthropoda; class Insecta; order Hymenoptera; family Torymidae; genus Torymus; species Torymus tubicola. Next base: position 18,724 of record JAWWEQ010035113.1, read on the forward strand.
GTAGAAACTCGTTAACCTTGATCAGTCTTGGGGCTAGTGATTTTTGATCCCCTAGCGTCTGTAGCAGGTCTTTCCTTATGGTAGATGTGTGGACTTTTTCCATGTTAATCTTATTGCGTATGATAGCATGAGCTAGGGCTGGTGAGACAAGGCTGGCCATTAGTTATTGCGAAATGAGGGATGTTTAAGGTCCTTGAGTGAGTTGTTCAGCAACATTTCCTGTTGAAGCAGACACGTTGGCGGATCCCGTATTCAACTCTGTTCGACGGTCCATTCTTTCCAATGGACGAGCAGAAATTATGTCCCTTTGTTCTAAGTCATGGTATATGGTTTTAAGAATCACATAGGCCAGATTGCGAAGATTGACATTGCTTTGATACTTGACACCACCAATCACAATATCCGAAGAGAGTCGCTGTTGAGTTTCTGCAAGTTGAGTGAGCTGGGAGGATAGAGAGGCGTTTATTTCTTCTAAATCTTGAATCCTACCACTTGTGACAGCTGTGAGTTCCGCAGGTTCTGTAGATTTTATCTTGTGGTCCACTATCTGGTGCAGAGAGTTATAATCTTCCTTAAGTTTTTTGATATCCTCTACTGCTGTATCAACACGTTCAACAAGTGCAGGAATTGCATCAAGAATCTGAAGCTTTCCGAAAATTCCGCTGTCTTACCATTAATGTCGGCTAGTTAGTATATATAATAATAATAATAATAATAATTACAATAAGGCAAGTGGCATAATATTCAATAATTGTAAAAGATAAATAAATAAATAAATTACTAATATTAAATTCTAGTATAGTCTATATCATTAATTACTACTGAACTAATTGCATTAATAAGCAATAATAAGAAAACGCATAGAACAAAAAGAAAAAGAACAATATTAAAACGCAGAAAGCAATCAGTCTTGCTATATTGCCAATGATTTAACTTTAAAATTTAAAATTTAATTTAATTCTCTCACGGTATTCTACCGTAATACTTGAGCATACAATCTAACTCGATACAGGTGAACGTGTATACCACGTCAGTATTCAAGAGGTAAGTGTGAACGTAATTCTCATGCTGTATACTGCCACTGCTACTGATGAGGTGCGTTCCAATGAGCGACAGACTGTTGATTGACGGTAATTATGATCGTAGTAGGTACTAGCGTTACCACTGTATGTAGCAGAAGCTGTTAGCAGTCGATGGATTGAAATGACAGTTTGGACAGCAGAAAGCCGGCACTGATGCACTGTGGTGGCTACGGATGCACTGCAGTTGCTGGTACCAAAAGAGTAGGTGTCGATGTGGATCTGTGCAGTGCTATTGATAATCCTATGATGCTCTTTATACTGCGATGAACAATGATATGTCCCCTGTATCATGTTTTCAGTTTGAGGTTATGTTATAGTTTTTAGCAGGAAACTTGCTCCAGGCTCATAGAAATGCATCGAAATCATGCAGACCTTAGGCACAAGCTTGAGAGCCACAGGAGCTTGTTTCCATGAGCGATGCCGATATTAGGCTGCTGGAAGTTGACACTGCTGCTCGTACAGAGGACGATGCACCTGCATGGTAGCCGCCGCACGACACGACATCGCATAATTCAACCAAGTCCAGCAGCGAGTGTGCACCGGCCATATTCTTTATCGCTCCTCCCTCCAGCGCGCGCACGCGGCTCCCTTTATATATGTCTTATGTCAGACGACTACTGTACAACAAGCTCTGTATAAGCCCGTAACCCACACTGCCAAGAGAGAGAGAGAGAGAAAGAGAGAGAGACAGAGAGAGAGAGAGAAAGAGAGAGAGTAAATGAAATAAATGAAATAAATGAAATAAATGAAATAAATGAAATAAATGAAATAAATGAAATAAATGAAATAAAT
>JAWWEQ010035124.1:0-20594 GCA_035583055.1 Torymus tubicola
CAAATGTTTGAGCTACAGTCCTGCAGTTTTTATGGCATATTCTGTGGCTCCACATACAATTGTTTGTGCTAAAAAAATCTTGCAAACAGTGATGGCCTTGAAAAGATTTATGTGCAAAGTCCAATGCGCCTCTGCCTGTCAACGAATCCCTGATATTGTGGTCCCTGGATTTATTTACTGCTACACGCCATTACTATTTTTACACCTGAAAAACAAAATAAAATCCACACAAAGAATCAATTTTTCATTAAAGAAAAAAGTAAAATAGTATATGTTATTTGATCAATGAAGACCACAAAAATGTGAGGTTATTAGTACTTATCTGATATAAAGACTGTAGCTCAAACATGTGATTTAATGTGGAAGCAAAAACTTTAAAAATTATCTTTAAGCCGCTTGAAATTGGATATATTTAGGTAATATAATTTTTTTTAAATGAATAATTTAACATTATTATTTGTATTATAGCTATTTTATATAATTTCAATCAATAATAATCATTTAATATATTTTTGTTGCACAGGTGACTCCAAAAAAGGAAGAAAATCATGGTAAAATAGCTTAATTATAGCTTGTTTTTTAAAAATTGATGTAGCTATAACTTTTTTTAGGGGAGGCGTTAGGGTCTATAACTTTATAAACTTTCATTTTGGGTGGCTATCTACAACTTCTTAAAGTTTCAAGAAAATTGGTGTTCCGGAACCCTTAGCCTCTCCTTGTAAGTGGAAATATATTTATTTCAAAACTTTAAAATACACTGCCCGTAAACTCGGTTTTAAGTATACGTGGCATAGGAAAAGCTCATTTCTAGTCAAGTGGTGTGATGGAGAAAGTTCGCTTGTGTTAAAAAGACTGCAGATTTACAATTATTAGCATCTACGTATAAGCAAGACAAGGCAATGGCACAGACTCACCTAAATCGTCCGTATGACTATCGCGCAAACCGGAAGATATGCGAGCGGTCACCAGGAAAGAGCTAAGAGTGGGCTTTCACAATGCGTGTTCGCTCCGACAGTCGCGATTATGATATATTTGATATGATTGAATTTCGTTTCCACTCCATGCTCGACGATACAACGGTTGAGACCACTGGCTACTCACTTGCATACAGTGTTTTGATTCAGCTCCGTTTCGATTCCGATAGAGTAGGTGTGTATTTAGTTTATGTGTATAGGCTCTTTGGAATGGGAAGAGTGCCGTCTTGAAGGCTATTTGTGTTTTTGAGAGTGCTGTGTTCTTTAATACTGCATACTGTGCAAATTTAAGCATAATTCAGTTTAAATTCAATTTCTTTCGTTTCTGTTGGTGACAGGTAATGTAAACAAACAAGTTTCTCTCTCGCTCGAATGTGTTTCCTAATTCACAACAAGGTAAGCTGCTAATACTTAGTGTTTGATTGTTTTCTTCTGCTATTATTGATTAGGCAACAAAATCGATTTATATTTTATGTGAATTTTTCAGAACTATTTTCATTCTTCTTCCTTGAGTTGTAGTCCCCATTTAGCCTTTCTAGGCTCGGGGATTGCTTAACGCATGTCCGGCAATACGCGATCGAGGGTCCAAAGTGGTAATAATGTTAAGCTTACCCCGACGGATAAAAATAACATACAACTAATGAATACTCCTGTCAAAAAGTTAGATTTCACTTCGAATTCGCCACTAGCTGGTCTACATTCTCTGGCTGATTATATAGGGTCTTCGCGTAGCTCTGCTGATTTGACTTTGCCTCTATCGGCCGGTGAAATTCGTAACTGCAGAAGCAAATTACTTCAGCATGATAGGACATTTAATAAATACATTGTGCAATCAATAAAGACGGCAGCCAACACAGAGATGCTCCAAGAATTTTTCCTTACCTATCAAGCAGCATTTAACTCTCTTGAATGCTTACGGTATTGTTGCGAAGCAAATTTCAGTAAACGAAGATTGCAGAGCAAATTATCAAGACCTGTACTGGCATCACAACAAATTGCTCAATGGTCGTTAAGGGTGTTGTAGAAGAGTTATTGCCTGAGGTTGTTCCTCAATGTTTCCAGAACAAAATTCCGAACATAGTCAAAGATTCTATGAAACTAGCGGCTGAGTGTACCCTTCCAGATATGCTATCCAAAATTACAAACGTAAGTGGATCAAATTCCTGTCCGAGATATTCTGACGTTTTAAAAACCTTGAAAATACAAGTATCCCATGGACCTACTGTTCGCGTTCCTCATATATCTAGCTTTACAGTTGTTCCCACTCCACAATCTGTCAAAAAATTCAAAACATTTACAGATACTAAAGACACTCTTATAAAAACCACTGATGCTACAACAGTGAATTTATAAGTGGAGAGAATGTTCAAATCAGAGGGAAAAGCGGTTAGGATTAAAGCAATCTTCTAGAAAAATTACGAAAAGAGTTGGATGAGTTTAAAGCAGGTCTCGAGGTTAAAAGTTCATCTAAATTTAATCCCCGGATTCTGATTTTTGATGTCTCGACTGGAAAAGAGGCTGCTGAAATTATCGATGACTTCATCAAATGTGAAAGTTATTTACATATATCCCCCGAAAGATAAAATATCTACGACCAAAATAGTTCTAGAAATTCCCTCTAATGTTCGCTCCACAGTCTTGTAACAGATTCGTGTTTATCTAAGCTTTTCTTCTCATCGTTTCATTGACCATGTTATGGTCAAACATTGCTTTAAATGCCTTGAATTTGGACATGTATCTCGTTTCTGCACGTCGAAGGAAACGCATTGTGGTATCTGTGCTGATGCGCGTGAGATGAAGGACTGCCCGGTAAGAGGCAAAAAAGTATGTTGTCATAGCGGCAAATCGGGGGAGCTACTGACACGGCACATGCGGCTGTAGATAGTAAAAAATGTCCTATTTTGATTAGAAAGCGTAAAAATAAAATCAATAACACGGCTTAAGGATCTGAGGAATATTAATTTACGCATTTGCCATGTTAACGCTCAATCCCTTAACGGTAAAAAGATTAACGCTTTTCGGTACTACTTTGAAACCAACTTTTATCACGTAATCTGTGTCTCTGAAACTTGGCTTAAGCCAGATTTGCCTGACAGGATAAATCTTGGAAATCCAGAATATATGTTACTTGAAATTACAGTTGAATCTGAAAGAATATTAATAGGCTGTGTATACAGATCTCAAAAACGGGATACATTAATACGTTTGAAGAAGTTATTTTGTCCGAGTTCATCAGATACTCTAATCTTGTCAGTGTGGGTGATTTTAACATTGACCCAAGAGATCATCAGTTATATCTAATCTAAATGGATTTATTGAATCATCTAATACCTTTCATCTAATCTCTTTCTAATACCATCTCAACCAACCCATCACTCTGAGAACTCCGAGTCATGGATTGATCTTGCAATTGTCGATGACTCTATGTAATATACCAATTACATGCAGGCTGAGGTTTCTTTTCTATCAGCTCATGATCTCATCTCATTTTAAAATCTCTGAAAAAATCAAGAATCTTAATGAAAATTGGACTTATCACGATTATTCACATTTTTCAGAGGACGATTTTGTCCGTGATCTTAAATTGCATAATTGGAATGAAATAATTGTCCCCGAAGATATCAACAAAAAAGTTGAACTTTTTGAGACGAATTTCATCAACACTCTTGATTCCCATGCTGCCATGAAATAAATTTGTGTCAAACATCTCGAGCAACGCCTTGGGTTAATTCCTACATAAAGAACCTAACGAAAGCTAGGGATAAGGCTTGTAGGTATAGGTCCAGAATACTTAACGGAGCAACTCACTCTTCGGTCTAACACGGCAACAGAAACCCTCAGAATGGATCCCCTAATCATTGATGTAACCTTGTGTAAGCTGGATTTCAGAAAAAATACCTTTGCCGCGAAGGCCCCAGAATTTGGAATAAGCTGCCTCTGGCAATTAGAATGGCACCTAACCTTCGGCCATTTAAGAGAATGGTTTAAGAACATCTACTTCTCTCTGAGGACTATTGATGAGACATGGATATACCGAGGAACATTAAATTTTGTCTAAGGTGTTTCCTATGATTTTTCCTTAGACCGCAAAAGGGCGAATGCCGAGATTTCCAGAGTCAAGCTACCATGGTCGTACTACGCTTGTCTTGATGATAATAAGATCATTTCTCATATTATTTGTGCTATTTTTAGTTTAAATGAAAATATCTTTTTTCTCTTTTATTTTTTTTTTAAATGTTTGTAATCTGCACATACAACTACACTATCAAATCGTTAAATACTATCTATTTCTTGTTAAGTCCGCGCTTAAGAGGATATTTCCTAGAGCGTTAATAAATGATACTACAAACAAACAAACTTATGAGACAGAATCGTAACACTCACGGTGGTGAAATTGCTCTGTACGTTTGTGATAATTTCCGGTTCACTTTACTCACCATTTCCAACACCACCACCTCCTCTGGCAAACCGGATCTCATACAGTAAATCATGGAATTTCTTCCCATAGGAAATGATGGGCCGATTATTTCTCTGGTTTATCGGACCCCTGAAATATCTCTAACCAAGGACCCATTTTTTGCCGACCAACTGGAACTCTATGTCGGTGACTATAACTCAAAAATCATTATGGGTGACTTTAACACAAATTTACTTAAAACATCGACAGAAGCGACTTAGTGATCTCACTAGCGAATTAGCCTTAAAGGTAATCGAGCATGGACCTACGACTTTTACCACCGTACCTGGTACATGGATCGATACAAGCTTTGTCGACAGTAACGATAAAATAAGTAACACCGAAAATCGTTCAGCGCCTTATCACAAATCTCATAATTTGATTAGCATGTCTTTCACTTACAGGGCTTTTAATAAAATTGACTTGGATAAATTTAATTTATTTCTCGGAAGTTGTGATTGGTCGCCATTCGATACTGTCTCGCCAGATTTGACCAATATGTTGACAAAGCTTACATATAATCTGTCTCTTGCTATGAACTCGCTAGATCCGCTAAAAAATAGTAAAAATACTTCAAAACATAGTAAACACAATACACAGATATATGAGCTTTCATCTGCTTGATTGTTTACTGTATACTAGGGTATGGGTATGTATAAATCTGACGAAAGCAAGTTTTCTACACGTAAAAAACTATGTAATATACTGTACAAAACTTTTTCAAAAATATTTTACATGAAAATCATAATTAAAATTTGAATTATGAAAATTTGACTGATTTTTCTAAAACAAACTGGTATTGCGCTGTACTCGTAAATCGTTAATTTATTGGGTTGGTAGTATTTGGAGTACACTTTATAGAGTACTAATCGTAAAAATATAAAAGAATTTAAAAAAATTAGCAATAAAGCATCTTTGAATTTGAATTTTAAGATAATGCTAAAAATGGTGTAAAATCAAGAAAAAAATTAACAAATACAATTTTCAAAAAATATGAAATAAAATATTATATTATCAAATTTATATATGGACATATTTTTTTCTTAAAGTTAAATAGTTATAGATTACATTTCTGCAATAAAAAAACGAATTTTCGATCATTTTCGTTTATACTCTACCCTTAGAACGCTTCGATACATAGACTACCACGGCTTTATGCCTTCGTATGCGCATATCGTGTGTCCTGTGGCAGTGTTGCAGTACATGGTTAAGGGTTTCCATCTGACCACACCCAGCCCGACATCTTCGTTCTTTTGGTCGACCTCTTGCTGTGTAAGAGCGCGTTGGCAGCGCATGTATACGTATTTTGCATTCAGGAAGTTTGAGGCTCGGATCCTACATATGTTTTGGACAGCTATAGAGATGCATTTGCCTGCATTAGCGTCCAACCCACACTTGTATAGGAAGTCAGCTGTGATGTTAATGAGCTCTTGTAAACCCTTTTCGGTTGCCGCCACCAGAACCAAGTCGTCTGCGAAGGCAAGCACATTGACCTTCATCTCATCAATGTCCACGCTAATTTCAGATCGGATTCTCTTCAGAAGCTCATCGACTCCCAACGAGCATTCTGGAGGGTGTAATATTCTCATATATATGTGTAATATATTCCACCATCTGTACGGGAACCCGCACTGAATCAAAGGCTTTTCTTATGTCAAGCGATGATAAGAAGAAGTAAGTATGTGTTTCCTTATGGAAGTGGAGCACCAGATCCAGCAGGACAGTGTTGTCCGCGCAACCATCTGTGTTAATAAAGTCTCTCTGCCTGCTATCTAAGTTTATGCTTTTGAGGCGACTTGTCAAGATCTTGTGGAAGGTGCGCAGTATGAAATGATTATTGGCCTAAAGCACCACAACGCTGGCTTTCCTCAATGTCTTGGCCGATACTTTGTCCGGTCCACATGTCGTATTCAGAGGCAGGTCCGCTAGCATTATTTCTTGGGCTTGGATTGGTGCTCATAGCCGATCTCTACTCTTAACATCTTTAGCCAGTGTCGGCACAAGTCCTGAGTTTTTGGTCAAGACTGCCCTCCAGAAGGGTTCCATTAGGTGTTGTGGAACACCCTTCTCGTGCTCGATCTGGTTGCTCAGGATTCTCTGAGCGCAGCGGCTCAGATCTTTCTTCCAAATGTCCTGAACGCGAGCGTTTTTCTCCCTCCTCTTTCTCACTCTGGTGTTGCTGAGACTTATTCATTTGTTTCCTATTTGCGCTTGTACTTTTCCTGCATTGGTCTGGAGGCATAACCTTCCGTATCAAAAGACCTAATTGCATGTTTAGTTCTTGTTAGTGATGGTTGCGCGCTAGGTCACAGATGGTGTTTACTTTTTTGGCAATGTTATTGGCTTCTTCTAGCAGCGCTAGGTCCCGGAAATATTTTGCAATATGCTCCCCTTGGGGCATCCTCTAAATCTCCAGTGCTTCTGAAGTACTCCGCTCGTCATCAGCACTCATCAAATCACTTCAGTTGTCTGAGCTGTTCTAATTTGCTCAAGGTATCTCGAGACTGTGTTCTTATGACTCGGACGTCTTCTTTGCCCTTTAACTGCTTCCAGACTTCTGTCGAGAAAGGACTCACAGAACAATTGGTTGACCAGCTTGTGGCCAGCAGCGACAAGTTCCTCCTCCCGCTTCCCGAAGAGGCTCTTCTCTTCACTTGTCCACCTCGTCTTGATTCTGGGCTTAGCCGCATTTATCCCAACATACCATTCCGCATGGGATCTTCTGTGGCGTACACCACGGCCAGTCGCTGTATTAAACACTCTTCTACACCCGGGGAATTCGCATGCTAACTTCCCTCCGCTGTTCACACCTAATGTCGATGGACCCTCATTCATCGCAGGCGCGGCGCTGTCAGTGGACCGGCCGGTGTTTTACGCCTTTTGCGTGTTTCTCGTTTCAATTGAACCAGCTTATGACGGAGCGAGGAGCTGGTAACCCCTTGCCCCTGTTGCGCCCTGACACCTTCAGCCGTTCAGTTTGAACCTTACCGGCGGGACCGCTTGGCCTGGCTTGCCAGCACTTGGTCCTGAGAGACTAAGTGCTCCGAGCAAGCTTATGCACTGTGATGGGTGCGTCAATTTGAATGCTCACGGCCCGCATATAATTTTCCGAGCCTGGGCTAATAAAACACGCGTGCGCCAATGAGCCATATCGACCCATCGAGTGTCGATCCGCGCGTATTACGTCACGCTGCTGATCGAGGAGGAAGAAGAGCAAGACGCCGAAAAGGGAATCCATCTTGAGTCTGCCCCTCGCCGCGCAGATCCGTGTCTCCGCCGCTCCGCTGTTTTTACGCGTCGTTCATGTTGTGTATGTGAATGAGTGCGCCTCCACCCGACGGACAGCGAGTTCTCCCGAATGCCTGCCAGCGCGTCCTTTCGTCTGGAAAGCTCTCCTCGCGCATCGCAGCGGGAAAATTGGTATCACGGATACGAAGGGCGAAGGTAGCGGCGTCCATGTTTCCGTTTGCAGGAGTAAGAGAGAGCGAGACACTTGAATTTCGCGGATTTACCTACAGGGCTGGCAAGCCGCCGAAGTCTGCGACTTCTTATATCGGGCTCCGTATTGGCGTGAATGCAAGATTCACTCGCCGTCGCCGCCGACCTGCGTGTTGGGGCATCGCGTTAAATTATATTATAGCCAGTAGTTGCGAGCTACTGGCTAATCCTCTCCCGTGAATAACGTGCGTACAGTAGCCAACCAACGGCGAGCTGCTGGCTACCCATAGTTCTCGCATAAAGCCTCGACCTGCGCGTTTGAGTTATATTATTATCTATTTAAATTGAATAAACCCCAGTGAATTTTTAATTGCTCGTTGCATAGTGAATTATTTCACGACCTATCTTTTCCTAAATTCTTCCCCGAAAACCACGTTCTACCCTACGCATTACTGTAGTTCACTGGCATCTACTTCGAGAGCTGACGGGAAAAGACAAGCCACCCAGGTATGTGTTTCTGAGCGGCGTAGTCTAGAACGTCTCGGACGTTCACCCCGTTACAGCACAAACCGGAACATATAATCACATCACGACCCCGTAAAACATGACTCCTCCTTGCTTACTCTCGGTCCCCATAGCGAATAAAAGAGCCGAGTCTATCGCAGGAGGTCATAGTTACTCCCGACATACTTTGCATTTCTATGTTTTTTAATGGATCATTCTGAAACTAAGACTGAGTCCTTCCTATAATTAGACAAGTGTTTGGTTAAAATTTCGTTGAGATCCGTCAAAAGCGGTTGTGCATAAAATGTTCATTTTACTTTTTTTATGTATATTTAGGCGTTTAAAGCGTTTTTATAGGTGTAACGCGTCACAAATTGATTTTACGTGATAATGTTATATAGCAAAAAGTTTTGTTTTATTATTACTTACATCTTTTATATTTATGATTTATGTATAAAATCAAATCCTGTCGAGTTATAGCTGAAAATCGTCCCTTTTATGTATATTTAGGCGTTTAAAGGTGCTTTATAGGTGTAACGCGTCAGAAATTGATTTTACATGAAAAAATGTTAAATGGGAAATAGTTTTATTTTATTACTATCTACAACTTTTGTACTTAAAATTTATGTGTAAAATCAAATCCTGTCGAATTAGAGCCAAAAATCGTCCATTTTATGTATATTTAGGCGTTTAAAAGCGTTTTTATAGGTGTAACTCGTTCGGAATTAATTTTACATGATAATATTAAATGGGGAAAAAGATTTGTTTTATTATTATCTACAACTCTTGCATTTAAAATTTATGTGTAAAATCAAATCCTGTCGAGTTATAGCCGAAAATAGTCCATTTCTGACCTATTTTGCTGTTTTTTGCTTTGGTAAATATTGTTTGTAGCAAAAAACTTCCAAGAAAAGAAGTTTCTTTTAATTAGTTTTAGCAGATAGGCCTGTAGATCGTAGCTTAAAATTAATTGTTGTAGACAATAGGCTTAAAAATCGATTTTTTGAGATATTTCTTTTCGATCGCATTTTAAAATTTTTTCATTAATCTTTCTCATTTTACGACCACAAGTTAGGTATAATTAGAGAAAAGTACTCCCCAAAGCCCGTTTAAATCCATCGAAAATTCGCTGAAATAATCAGGTAACTTAATTACGTACGAACATGCAGACATACCTACATTGTGGAAAATGCCCAAAATGGATTTTGGATTAGGGGAAAATCATTTGTATAGTTCAAAACTTAGTTCTAATAGAGTTAATAAATTTTGCTCTGGTGAAATTATAAGACTATTCCGAGTAGCGGTCGTACCTAAAAATTAATCTAATTTTCTTTTTTCTCGAAAAATTGCATTGATTTTCGAATAAAAAGAGCCATGAAAAATTTTACGTAGTTCTAGCACAACGAGCGTAAATATATTTCTTTCGTTGGTGAAAAAAGACATTTTTCAGCTCTCTTTAGTCTGAAAAATCGCTTAAAAATATTTTTATATAATGTCAAGGAAATTTATATTTTATTTGGAGTAACTAGTAGCTCCGCCTTTGCTCATTCGGTGCATCGTGATTAAAAGTACTCCGAAGTTATGATTTTTACGTTGGGAAAAAGAAGGGTGAAAGTGGAAAAAAAACAAGGATATTGTATTTATAAAGAATGCTTAACTTCTGCCATCATGTTTTGGTATCCAAAAACATATCTGAAAGTTTGAACAAAATCCATCGAAAATCCGTGATTCGGAGATCTGACCCTCTCCTAGTAAGACTACTTGGTTGCTATATGATATTTAAAATTTTACATAATAATAATAATAAACTAGTCTTATTGTTAGTGTAAAATATATTGTGATACGGCGTAACTTGGCCGATGTCAATTTTATCAGTACAAAAAACGCCATCTGCTAAAATGTTCTAGACCATGTTTCTACACAGCTTCGTTAAACTCTGTTAGGGTGAACTTAGGGGCACCGTGTCAACCCCACAGTAGGTCAGTCGACATACAGCCACCCGCGGGACTCTGTGGTTGCGAACCTTTAATTCCCTAGCTACTCATGAGACTCAAATGGAAAAATTTTTGAAATCTGATGAACCAAGGTAGAATATCGGTAGGATGGTGGAGAAGGGGAGTTAATCTCCAACGCCCAAAACTCCGGTAGCCTCCGTACCTGCTTCGACGTCAACGGCATTGAAAAACGCTGCCCTTCCTGCTTCTGAAAGTGGAGGCCAGCATGGGAACCAGGTGGTCTTTCGGCCACAACTTCCCAAGAAAATATGCATAAAAAGCTGACTACGCACTGAAAGAGGCGATATCCTCGGGCTACCCGTAAGAGGATGGAATACTAACGATGCATTAATTATCAGACGCAGACCCTTCTTTCACACTCTTATATAACTCACACAAGTGGATATGCAGATTGTGGGATCCTGGTATAAGGGCACGAACCTCGGAGTCAATCCAGCCAAAACAGAGATCATAGTGTTCATCAGAAAGTGCAAATGGGATAGAACTTGTAAACTAACGCTCAATAGAAAGACTCTCAAGCTGTCTGGAGAGGTCAAATATCTAGGTGTCACTATGAATAGTAAACTGACAGAGAAAAAACACCTGGAGGTAAAATCCAGAAATTCATGGCGGCCCTATGGCAACTAAGAATGGTCATGGGCAGCATCTGGGGCTTGCAATTCTGAAACCGCAACTTACCTATGCTGCGGTAGCCTGGTGGGACAGAATACTTCTGAAAATAGCGAAAAGTCCACTAGAAATGTTAAGGGGCCATGTGCGGCGATGCGTCACGAAAGCGGAGAGGTCAACGCCAACAGCCGCTCTTGGAGCTGTGCTGGGTATAGAGACTCTCCACCTGACTACAACTGCTGCTGCTGAAAATGCGCTTCAGAAGTCATAGTCTGTAGGCGTCTTCTTGATGCCCCGTGATAAAATGACCAAGGCATTTATTTAAGGTATTAATTGACAAAAAATATCGGATTAGCCTAGTGGAAAAAGCCGACTGGGTAACAGGCCGGTTGAAGCTATCAACAATTGGAGAGATTTGATACACGGACGGAACCAAAGGAGTAGAAGGAGAAAAAGCCGACTGGGTAATAGGCCGGTTGAAGTTATCAACAATTGGAGAGATTTGATACACGGACGGATCCAAAGGAGTAGAAGGTACAGGTATCGGAGTGTATCACCGCAGAAAAGTATAGGGGTGCTAAAAGTTGAAATTAGATTACTCTTTACAATTAACAAAGTAAAATATGCAAAACAGCGTTATAAATATATTATTCCACGACATTCCGGCATCTCATCCTTTTAGAATAAATTAGAGCATTTACGCTAATTTAAAAACAATAGAAGATTTAAAAAGTAATCTTCTACACATTTTTTTCAAGATAATATTTTATTTATAATCTTATTCGTTAATTAAGTGTTGGATGTATCGGATAGATAGTTGAGGGACTAACTAAAAAATGATTAAACTTATTATTTAATATCGTTTTATGTTGATAGTTTATGTAATAAGCGTGCTGTCAGCAATAAAAATTAATGTTAATAGACAGTTTACGATCGATTTTGATGATCTTACTTTTTATTTGAGCTATCTCATTACGATGTGTATATCGCCATAAAATATAGTACTTATAACGGGCGCATAGAAGGTATCTGTATTACCGGCACGGTGACTCATCTAGAATAGAAGCACACAATTCGCGGTAGAGACACTCGACAGTTGTCCGGACGGCGCGGGTTCAAGTCCCGATGTCAGCACGTATTTTTTTTGTATTTTCCCCGAATCCACCCCGTTACAAATAGCGCCCAACAAAATAATCCACGTTACCTCTGAAACTTCCACGATCGGGAAATAGTCCGATCAAAATTCTTCCTCCCACCCTCGAATACGTGGATCACGATCCCGAAGGATTCCCTGCGTGTAAGTCTGTGCGGTATACGGCCATAGGAAAGTACTATCCTATAGTGTGCACACGGTTGCGTGGTACGGCCCCAGAGTCGTGTGAAGGGGACTTGACTCGCAAGTACTAAAGAAGGTGTCTTGTCACTCAAGTATGATCGCGCGAATGTAGGTACGCACCCAGATTCTCAGTAAAAGAATTAGAGAGAATTTTTCTTGTACTGAACCAGCCTCCACGTAGACTAGAGCCTATGCGACTTCCGCACGAGCATTCAGTTGAGAGTACTCCTGAATGGCGGTTGAGCATGGAGAAGGGTCATCACGTCTCCTGGAGAGAACTAGAGACTGATGTCCGCGTACAGATGCGGAGGTGTGTGTAATTGGGAAAGAGATTCGAATGCTAGTCGGCGACATGATTAGCGCCCTATTTGAATTGGCAGATGTCACGTCCAGGGTGTACGCGATATCTGGGTGGGGGATATAACGGGCGCATAGAAGGTATCTGTATTACCAACACGGTGACTTATCTCGAATAGAGACGGATAGATGGGACTCGCGGTAGCGACACTCGACTGTCGTTCGGACGGCGCGGGTTCAAGTCCCGATGTCAGCGCATAATTTTTTCGTATTTTCCCCGAATCCACCCTGTTACAACTTACAAGAAATATTATTTATTATATTAATGTTTATAAATAAAAAATAGTCATATAAATTATATTTTTCATTGAACAATACCTATAAATATTATTTTTTCTTATATTTCATTTTTCTTGTTTTATTAAAAGAAATTTGTTACGAAATATAATATATCTTTCAAAAATTTCGATGGCAGAAAGAGAGTAAAAAAATACGAAGTAAGAATGATTTATATTTACAAAAAATAGAAACTTTTATTCTTATTATAAAGAATGTTATTATCTGTTAAGGTAAAGTACTGAGTGTCCGGACAAAATCAAAATTCTAGCCTATGATGGGACAGCGGTAAAACGATGACTGTTGGAGATAAATTAATAAACGAAACCCATATACTTTAATATTTTGAACGACTTCGCTCATATGTAATAATTAATGTCACCTAAACAAATTCTGGTATGAAAAAGTGTCCTGAGACTGGGTATTTTGCCTTATACAATCCAACCTTTTTGGCAGAAATTAATTCTTTAACATCTGTTTCGTCTTGTACAATATCGATAACTTGAATAATGCTCGCTATGAATTCTACCAAATCATCATGACACTTCATTAAAAATAGGTTTGTCAAAGATATTGCACGATTGACAATTGCTATTTTAACGAATTTTCGTTATCAATATTATCAAAGACAACACATTCAACGTTTTTACAAATCTCAAAATGTATCATGATAACTGAGATCTGATGAAGTCAGCAGTTTTTTTATAAGAACTTTTTTAAAATTTTTTATTTTTTTTTTATAAAAAATTTTTTTTTAATTTTTTATCTTTTATACAATTATTTCTGTTTACGTTTTGTTCTGACCGTCAAGGTAACCAAACATCTTTATACTCTCTTATGAAGTAAAACTATGCTAATGTTTACTGTTTTTAAAACTTTAACTGTTAAAACGAAAATTAATTTAACTAAAAATAATAGATTATCTATAATTAAATATTATTTTAAATCGCAATTAAATCATAGCGTCGGGAGGAAAGGAGCCGCCTGACTCCTCGCTTACTAAATTTTACAAATGTCATTCATCCGTTCAAGTTGGAGCAGTTGTATGTATTTAATGTGAAAGCATCTTTCACACAAAGGAGATAGTGACAAAATATAACGCAGGATGTCCTGTTAAATTCATCAGTCACACGTTTATAATTTGCCAAGACCATCCGAATTCGGCCCTTACATCAAACTTACCATATTGTACTTTGAGTAGAGAAGCAAAAGGATTAATAGCACCAGTAAACAAGGAACAAATCAAACAAGAAATTATAAAGGAAATTAATCTTAAAAAGGAGAAGGGCCACAATGAAACTATATACGAAGATTACACTAAAAATCAATCATTAAAAATTGAAAACCATAGTGAATTACAAGATAAAAATAGAATACTAAACGAATTACTTGTTAACAAAAAGCAGGGCAAGAACAATAAAATTAAACTAAAAATGTCCATTGCAGGAACGAAGACAGTGTGATAATTAACTGCACAAATTAAGATATTGTGGATTGAAAATGCCTCACCAATGTATTAAAAAATGACTTTAAAGTTGAAAAGGAACAAATAAATACACCGAAAGTAAAAGTAATAAATATTAACAAATCTTTTGTAGATGAAAATGAAATAGAACAAGATATTAACCAAAGAAAGTTTAGCAACTTGGAAAACAAGTGCAAAGTACTTCATGTAAATACTAATGAAAGAACAGGCATGAAAAGTCCAATAATAGGGATTACCTGTGACATATATAAACATATTAAAGACAAAAAGAGCAGAATATTTATAGAATCCCAGAGTTGCAGAGTATTTGATATTATCAATACTTATGCTTGTAATAAATGTTCAAGATTCGGACATAAAAGAATGCAAGAATAAAGCTACCTGTTACAGGTGTAATGGTAAATTTTGAAGAAATCGATTTTTTTGCATAATCGTTAGTTTATACCTTTAAAAATAATTTACTAAAATTTTAAATAAATATTTCAAATAGTATTTGAGTTACAGCCTTCTAAAGAGTAGCTGCTCAGCGGTTAGCAAGTTACGTTTGCTGCGGGATCTACCAGTGTTATTTTTAGGGCTCTGTCATCATCATAATTCATTATAATATGATTCCGGTTTCTATTGTTGATTTTCAGGTATATTGGAATAAACGGAATTAATCTTTTTTGGGGTTTAATGAATGTAGCAAGTAAATTATATCATCAACTTTTCGATTTTATGGACAACAGCAGAATCAGTTTGTAAATTTAGTATGCAAAGAGCTGTAGAAGAAGAGAAGAAGCAGAAATTCGAGAAAGAAAATTCAGAGATAAATTTGATTGTTTCGGGAGATGGCACGCGGAAAAACGTGGTCATACCTCACGTTTTGGTGTAGTAACTCTCGCAGGAAAATATTGTAAACAAATCGTTGATTCGTGTGAAAAGTTTACTTACTGTCAGAGCTGTGTCTTAGGAAAATAAAAAAGACAGGATCCTGAAGCTTACAAAGAATGTCTCTGATTACACGAAGATTATTGCGACATAAATCATAAAGAATCGGCTTACAAAATGGAAGTGGACAGTGTGAAGGACATGTATGGTCGCTCGATTAGTAAATACGTAGTGAAATATTCATGGTTTATTGGTGATGGTGATCGATTATTAGATTTTGTACAGGCAATAACTGCTAGTTTAAAAATTTTTTTATTTTTTTTTTATTTCAGACAAGGTAAAGGCCGCAATCAATGCAGCAGAGGACCTTTTTTTTAGTAACTTAGAAGATAGTGAATAACTTGTATATCCTTTAAGTTTTAGAACATTTCATACAGTAGTTTTCTTTTAAAAAAATCCCAAAGATCACCTTTTTTTTAGACAGTGACACTAGGTGTGCTTCTTAAAACGAATTATAATATCAACCGTTGTGCAATTGATAGTGAACAGTGTGAATATTAAAAATTAAAATTAAAAAACACTTTTAAATGATTGATTACTCTATGCTACCTTCTTTCTCAAGATATTTTTGTAAGCTATAACGCGCAATAAATCAACAAACCATATATAACACCAAGAAGAATAACAATAGCAAGAAGTGAAATCATCAAATCAGTAAAATCTAAAGCGGCCACAGCTAACTAACATGGGTAATAATTTTAATCTTATTAAGGATCTCCAGAACAAAATTGTAAACACTGAGTACAATTGTGACGATATTAATGAACTCAATAGATTTATGCATTGTGTTTGTACTGAAACATGGAACCTTGTGCTTTATGAATACTTTAATATGCCTGGTTACAAAATGTATTATAATAACAGTAGAGCAAAACAATAGCCCAAAATGTTTTCCGCGAGAAATATAAGATCTTTCACGTATACAGAGGCCAGGATGCGACTTGGTCCTGGACGAGAACGGCGGCGAGAGCAAGTTTAAGAAGCTTGTCGACGGCAGCGGCGCCTTCCCACCGAGTTCTAAGGTGGAGAATTCGCTGGGAAAGTCCAGGTGCCAAAATGTTTTTGAAGTTCAGCCGTACGATGTGGGGCATGTGTCGATGACGACATTTGGAACGCAACTGACTACGACTGTGTGACTGTAATCAGTTACTGTGTGTGTTACTGAGACGGAATCCTCGCTGGAGTCTTTAGTACCAGAGTGGAAGGACCGACGCAAGATCTTCATGTGCACTCGACGGTGTACGGATAGGGATGAAGATCGCAGGCGAAAAACCTTAGCGTTGGTCTGGATCTTCTTTACGAAGATCTCCATCTAGCACATGTTGGCAATTTTACGGTCGTTTTAGTAGAGATTCGGAGGCTATAAGATCCGCTGGTGCATGGTTGGATTGCATACCTGCACTGTTAGAAAACTTCCATATATATAGATATACTGTGTTTACATTTTGAGTTTCCAAATGTATAATATATTAGCCTATTCGACGTAATTTTTCCTCAGTTTCCAATGGCCTAGGCAGTTTCTCCGAAATTTTTCGTTTTTAGCTTTAAAAATTATAAAATATCTTATATCTCAAAAAGTATATTATTAATATTTTTTTTTCTAGATCGAAAGCTCAGCATTTTTTACGTAAGAATAGATATTGTTCAAAGAGTGCTCAAGATGTTTTCTAACAGAAATAGAAGGCGAAAGATTATATGCAGCGCTATTCCTGCGCGAAATATAACGCTCTGACTCTGCCCGCCTTAGCGCCTGACTAGCGTGCCGTCCGGCGCGCTAATATTGTGCTGTGCCTACTTTTTCGACTTTTATTTCTGGCAGAAAACATCTCGGGCACTATTTGAAAAATATCTATTCCTATGTAAAAAAATGCTCAGCTTTCGATCTAGAGGAGAAAACAAATATTAAAAATATACTTTTTGAGATATAAGATGTATCATAATTTTTAAAGGTGAAAACGAAAAATTTCGGAAAAGCTACCTACGCCATTGGTAAACTAAAGAAAAATATGTCGAATAGGCTTATCAGAAAATTATTTAAAATCCTTGTTAGTATCGTAAACGCGAATTACATATAACACGATTTGACGCTTGCGCGCTGCGCTAGGGCAGTTGACATGAAACGCCTCATATATATATACAGATTTTTGGAATCGACGATTCTAAATCTGTTTTGCAAAATTAATTTATTTAAAAAATTTATTTAAACAAATTATACCAAAATTGAACTTTTTAAAGGATAAGCTATAATTCTGATTGTACGGAGAATATTACTACAGAAATCATAATTATCAGTTTTAGAGCGGTGTTTGGCTCGGGCGGGAAGGTGCTTGCCGCCCAAAACAAACATCGCTTAGGGCTCAGGTTCGATTCCCCGTCAGCGCAAATTTTTCGGAGGCATTTTCTAAAAAATGTTTTCCGGATTTTTTCGGTGGGGAAGAGCGAACCTCGTGCCCGGGGATGGTGGCTGAAGCTCCCGTATACACCTGATCTGTGGATCGAATCGACTAACAAGAAGAGTGCATACTCTCCGGGAAACGGATGTTCGCCGACAATGGAGAGTCGATTTCTGGTACCTAAAAATGAAGCCCAGTGTGCCTAATTCCATCTCATAGGCCCTTTCTCTTGAGTTATGGGCAATCTCACCTCAAATATCCTCTATTTCGCTAAAAAATGATGTCTCTTCTATTGACTCTCACATTGCAAGTATTTAAGATACGAAAACGAGGGAGAAAAATTATAAAAGTAGACAGTAAAAGTTAAAACTTAAGCTCTGATTCATTAAAAAATATTGATTTTTCATGAAGTTACAAACAATCAAAGATAGTGTATGACAATGGTTAAAAATACGATCCATTTAATCAGTTAAAATCAAGACAATGCCTACGAAAATCCGTTTCCCGAAGGGTGTGCACTCTCCTTGCAAGTATAATGACGTGCGCTGAGCGCATGAGTGCCGAAAGGCCGATTTCACTGCGAGTTTCACTCGAGAGCTTGGTCCAACCTATAAAGTTGAGGTCTGTAGCGGTGGTTCAATCGGTGAGACTGGAATTAATCACCACTGTTTCACATATGTGCATTTGTTTACCAACACATCACAGGCTTTCGTCGCCGATTATCACCGTAAGGGAGCACAAACAGAGCGACGTTAAATAACTTTAAAAAAAATAGTAAATAATAAAAAAATTACTTGTCACCTAAATTATGATAAACAATCATTTATTATCACTACTCCGTACCTATAATAAGGAAGTGAACCACAATACACGAAACGCATATATATCTACAGATATTTGGGATTGCTGATTCCGAATCTGGTATTACATTCGCAAAATTAATTTGTTGAAACAGGTTGTTTAAATTAAGGTAAAAATTAATCAATAAATAACAATGTTTTTAGATTTGTAATATAAAAAATAGTAAATAATATTTTTTATAAAAATAAATAAATAAATATGTGTGGATGTAAACATCTGTGTGTATTTCCGCGTGAGCGTGTGCATGTGTATATGTGAGCGTATAGGAATATGTATTAGTGTGTGTGTGCATGTGTGTATGTGAACATGTGTGTGTGCATATGTATGTAAGTATGCGTATGTGTGCGTGTGTACATGCGAATGTTTGTGTTTATGTGTGCATGTGTAGGTGTGTGTGAGTTTACTATGCTAAACACCCATGGTGGGGGTGCAGATCCTGGGCTGAAAATCCTCGAGGTAAACAGCTTTACGCATCTATGCAGTCACGGAATTTATATCCGATCTCAACCGGAGAGTCCAGCTATTGGCCTACTGACAAAACTAAGATCCCGGATCTACTTGACTTCGCCGTAATAAAAAGTATAAACCCCAACTGCTTCACTATTACGTCTTGCCTAGATACCTCGTCAGATCACTCACCAATTATAATCTCCGTCAAACAACAACTACAAAACATTCAAAAGACACCACTATTATATATTAAAAATACCAATTGGGAAAAATACAAAGAATACTTAAACAATAATCTACCCTATATCGCTTTAATCTACAGAAGAACTTGAAAATACAATAGAAAAATTCAATATTATAGTACATATGCCATTAAAGAAGCCAACACATTATTTGAAAATACAAAAAAACAACAATATATTGCTAAACATATACTCGAAAAAATAAGAGAAAAGAGACAGTTAAGAAAAATATGGCAAACTGCAAGGTCCACACATATCAAAAAGAAATTAAACAAATCAATAATAACCTAAAAACATTGCTCATACAAGAAAAGAATATTGGCATTCAAAACTACCTGCTAAATCTAACTGCAAATGAAGCAACTGAATACTCTGTGGAAAGCTACCAAAAAAATTAAACGGCCACAGCAACATATACCACCAATCAGGAAACCTAACGTCCCAAGGTTTGGCATAAAGGCTTACTCTATAAATTAAAAAGATACTTTCCATATAATATATATAAACTTCTAGAATCTCATAGATAGAACATTTCAGGTAAAAATTAATCAAACAGTAACACAATTGATCCCAATAAATGCCGGGGTACCTCAAGGAAGCATTCTAGGCCCCACCTTATACCTATTATACATTACTGATGTACCCACATTGCAAGAAATTAATACAGCAACATATGCAGACGATATAGCAGTCCAAACAAGTCATTCAAACCCTGAAACGGCATCAAACAAACTTCCAAAATACTTAAAACTAATTATTGTATGGCTTAAACAATGGCGAAGTCAACGAAACAAAGTCGGTTCATGTTACCTTCACACTCCGCAAAAGAACATGCCCGTCTTGCTGCTAAATGGAAAAATATCTTGCTATACATCTAGATCGTTGCTTCACTTGGAGGAAACATATATGAACAAAACGGAAACAACTAAATACCTAATTAAGAAATATGTATTGGGTTATAAGAAATAAATCTAAAGTAACACTTTAAAATAAATTTAAAAAATAGCAGAAGTTGGTTTTCACTAAAATTGCAAAAAATAACAATTTTTTATGTGTAACAACGTTTATAATTATTAAAATATTGCTCTAAAAATCAAGGAACATGTTTTTTTTTTTCATAAAAAATCGAGTGATGAAAATTTTGAGCGATTTTAAAATTTTGAGCTTCTGATTTCACTTGAAATATCCCATATATGTATGGGCAGTTCTCAGGTGAATCGAGAGGTCAAAATTTTTTTTTCTTTTAAAATCACCTAAATCGCTTCG
>JAWWEQ010035135.1:0-20587 GCA_035583055.1 Torymus tubicola
AAATTAATCAAAATCGGTCAAAAATGCAGAAAATGCTAAAATCACCAACTTTGACCCTCTGCCACTAAAAAACTAGAGGTGAAATAAATCTGAAAAAATTCAGGATAACATATGGGATGATTACGAAGCGATTTAGGTGATTTTAAAAGAAAAAATTTGTTGACCCTCGATTCACCTGAGAACTGCCCATATGTATAAAATATATAAATATTAAACTATTTAACGTATTAACATTTTAAAAAATAACTTCTTTTTTAATCGAAAAATCGGTTTGTATTGGTTCTTGATTTGGCTTACCTTTGCATCTTAAGACTCAAATCAAGCACGATTCTGTAGAAGTTTACTGATATTCTTGCTTTTATCTTCGGGAATTTTTCAAATATGTGACTCAAACTTTTTTTACAAGTTTAGAATAATATTTAAAATCAAATGATAAAATAAAAAAAAATTTTTTGTTTTGAGACCACATTAGCTTCTTAAACCTGCACGTAAAAAATAAAAAAATACTTGCGAAATATTTTTTAAAGAAGAACACAGATGTTTTAATGTCAAAATCATCGGTGACATAGGCATACGCGGGCTACCTGATTTCAGATGCATTTCACGCGAATGTCAAATCGTGCTATTAAACGTACTTAAAAAAATTTTATGATAAGCATTTCCGACTTCTTTCTTCCTCAGCTTCCTAATGGTGTAAGAGCTTTTCCCAAAATTTTCCATTTTCATTTTCAAGCAGTACAAAACGTCATATCTCAAAAAGTATATTAAAAAAGCTGAGAATTTTTTACGTAGAAAAGGATATTTTCCAAAGAGTGTCAAAAATGTTTTCTGTGAGAAATAGAAGATAAAAGAGTAGGTACAGTACGATTTTATCACGCAGGACGGCACGCAAGTCAGTCGCTAAGGTGGACAGAGTCAGCGCTGCATCTACTCTTTCGTCTTCTAGTTCTCGTAGAAAACATCTCGGGCATTTTTTGAAAAATATTTATGCCTACGTAAAAAATACTCAGCTTTTGATCTAGAGGGTTAAAAAAAGATATTAAAAATATATTTTTCAAGATATAACACGTTTTCTAATTATTTAAGGTGAAAATGGAAAATTTCGGAAAAACTGCCTACACCATTGGAAAGCTGAGGAAAGAATGCGTCGGACAGCTTATCATTTAATTTGTCTTAGTACGTTTTGGCGTTCGCGCGCCGTGCTAGGGCAGTTGACATGAAACGCCTCATTAGATTTGTAAACAGCAAAGAAGCTTACATCCAGTGGCTGTATAATATTGATAGCGTTGTAAGGTAAATCTATTAAATAACTTCGATTCTCATGATAAAACTTTGATAAAATTTGATTCAGGTTTGAAACATTTCTATCAGGGTAAAGAATGACAGGTAGTTTGATCTTCGTTTTGATAATTCATGGATAGAATCGATTGGCTTTGTATTTATAGAAAAGTTCTGCAGAATTAAGACCTATTTTTAATGAAATTCGATATGTGTGTGTGTGTGAGTGTGTATTTTTTATTTATTAACTCCAACGTTTAAATAAAACTTACGACTATCCCTACGTCAAATTTGATATTATTCTGATTTATCTTATAATTATTGATAAATTCTCAGAATAATGAATAGCTTTTAATAAAATTCCATTTATTATGTAGGTTCCAACGTCGAGTCAAAGAGATCAAGATGAAGAGAATGACGATGGCTGTGTAGTAGTAGATTGTGATGAGGGTGGTGGGTCACGTCAACGTCAAGAAGAAGAAGAATTTGATAATGATCCTTACGAAGAAATGGAAGAAGAAGAACTTCCTTATGCAGTTGAAGTTGAAGGAGATAATAATGAAGTAGAAATTATTATGGAAGAAGAACCTACCGGTGTTGATATTCCACGACAAATTCAATCTGGAGTTCCATCAAGTCAACAACAACAGTCGGAAGCAATAAGTAGTGCTGGATCAACAGGAGAGCCATCATCTTTTGCATCTCGATCATCAAGAGGCATTCCACCAATACAAAGACAAAATCAACAACATCTACTGCTTGTAAGTTCTGAATAAAACATATGGAATTAAAACACTATTTTTAACTATACTTTTTAAGACCAACAATAATACTCCTATATATTTTGTCGTATTAAACTCAAATAAGATCTTAACTTAGCTATATCGTCCAGAATTTTAATAGATTTCGAACTTTAACAATTTTGGGATGTCTGAATGGCAATATCATAAACATATTTTCTTACTAGTTGTTAAACTAGTGTCACTTTATAATACTAAACATGCCCAAAAAAAGGAAAACTTACTTCAAATAATACTTTTTTAACAAGAATAATGGTATTTATATTATTGAAAATGGATCGTATAGGACATGATTAGTAGTACATTTTTGGCGTCCGAATTAAAACACCTTGCAATATTTACAGGTAGAGGTATACGGTACAAAATAGTCGATTGTTTTTATTTGTTTGTTTGTTTGTAGTATCATGTATTAACACTCTAGGAAATATTCCCTTAAGCGTGGAATTAACAAGAAATATTGGATTTGACAAGAATTTGATTTAACAAGAAATACATAGTATTTGACAATTTTTAAACCAAAAATAACACGAAAAATATGAAAAGTGATCTTCTTATTTTTATCAAGACAAGCGTTGTACGAACATGGTAGCTTGTCTCTGGAAATCTCGGCATTCGTCCTGTTTTGGTCTAAGGAAAAACCATGGGAAACACCTTAGACAAGATTTAATGTTCATCCGTATATTCAAGTCTCATTAACTATAGTCCTCAGAGAAAAGTAGATGTTGGTAAACCATTCTCTTAAATGACCGAAGATTAGGTGCCATTCTAATTGCCAGAGGCAGCTCATTCCAAATTTATTTATGTCTGCAAAATTATTGTAATAAGTCCATTCTAATTACCAGAGGTAGCTCATTCCAAATTTATTTGTGTCTCTGTGAAATTATTGCAGTAAGTCTCTTCCATGTTTAAAGATTTCCGTATAAAATATATGTATAATGTTTTCTATTCGATTTGATTTTGTATAAATTTAATACATTGAACTCGACATTCAAATATATTTATTATTTTAAACAAATTTATCAAAACGAGATTAGGGTTTGGGATTTATGAGGTTTAGATTGTGAGTTTTTTAGTGTATAGGTTTCAAGATTCAAATATATTTTGAAAACAATGATTTTTCTAAATTGGAAGTAGAAAAAAATATGAAAAATTTCAAAAAATTCTTTTTTAAATGTCATTATATATAAAACCAATCATTCGATCACTACTTCGTTGTTTTATACTTGAAAAATTTTATCTAGTTAATTTTTAAAATAATTGTTTATTCAATAGCAAATTTAGAGAAGTCCTTTTTTGGCAGAAAACTTCTTATCTATTTAAGATGTGACATTCGACTGTAATTTTGCCAATTTTGTCTGGTGTATTGAAATTTGAGTCTTAACCTAATATGACGAACTTAAAATTAATATTAGTTAAATATGATTTGTTAGTAACCTCCTACTTGTCTTAACTTTTTTACAAAAGGTTGTGTAAAAATGTAATTATTTCAATTGTCGAATCTATCTAGGAATAGTACTTACTAAGAGAGGTCTTCGGATCACGGATTTTGCTCAAACTTTGAGGTATGCTTTTAGATGCTAAAATATGAAGAATGCTAGAATATTAGACCCTAACGCTTTGATAAACTTGAGTTATCGACAGGTTCAGCTGTATTTGAAAGAAATACTGAAAAAAATGCTCTGTTTTATTTTTTTATTGGTTAAGCTAGAAAATCCTTATATATAATTGTAAAAAAAGAAAATAAAAATAGAGATTACAAGTTTGCCGTTGCTTTTTTCAGAATTAAAAAATATTAAATACATCAAAAGTTATGTAAGTATAAAGTTAAGCAAGAAAAATTGGTAAATTGACAGGCTTTAACTTTATACTTATTTTGATGCATTTGCGTTGCTTAACTTTAAACTTACATAACTTTTGATATATTTAACCAATAAAAAAATAAAACAGAGCATTTTTTTCAGTATTTCTTTCAAATACAGCTGAACCTGTCGATAACTCAAATTTATCAAAGCGTTAGGGTCTAATATTCTAGCATTCTTCATATTTTGGCATCTAAAAACATACCTCAAAGTTTGAGCAAAATCCGTGATCCGGAGGCCGTGACCTCTCCTAGTTAGTCTACGAACTATCACGGAAGATTTAATTAAAATATAACGAAGTTTCGTGTGAAGATTGACCCTTTACGGTATAACTTTATCACCTTGTGACACCTTTTTTTAAACAGTTTTTATGATTGTAAAACAGGTTTTATACGATTTAACCTTTTTTTCATAATTGCGGAACGTTACAGAATAAAAATTTATGCGTTAAAGTTTACAAATTTTTGTTAATTTGTTTATATTAATAAACGAATTTGCAATGACAATCCTTTAAAAAAAAAAACATTCATTATAGTAGAAAATTTAAGTATTTTTTAGGAAATGTCGGATACAGAGGTCGTTGGGGTCACTAATTACCAATCTGTTATTCGATTTCAGACTTCAAGATGGTAGATCTAAGATGGCGGACTAAAAAGTTTTGAAATGAATCGATTTTTGTGAGAATTCTAGGAAGAAAGAGAGTATAGGAATAATGGATTTCGGGGTCGATAATTGCGAATTTGTTGTTGGAATTATGAAATTTATAATAACGGATCTAGTATGGTGGCCGTATATTATAATAGCTAATTTTATGAATACCAAAATAAAGAGACCCTCTCAGCTGAACCTCGATACACGAACAAGGACATGCTGTTATTATCCCCATAATTCTTTATATTTTAATTTTTTAAGTTTTTGTTTTTCTCAATTTTTAATATTTTCATCTCTTTCAACCAACAATTTTTTTTTATTTAAATTTATTATTTTTTAAACTTTTTTCTATTTAAAAATTTTTTAGTGTTTCTATTTCATGTTGGTACTTATATATATTTTTTTCACTTTTTTATGAATGATATTTCAAGAATCAATTTCTGAATGATTGTTTGCATAATGCTCTTGGCATCTGTTACATATCTATCGAGTTCGCCTAGTTTTTTTGTGCTACATCGTCTTTGCATTGTAAGGTTTACCGACATATGAGCTAAATGAGTACGCCTCTTTTGAATAGACACTTGTGGCATTTAAAAACCGAAAACTGAAGGTTAACATTTCGTCTCTTTTTTAGTTCGGATGATATGAACAACTAATTCATTCACTAAGAGCAGTCCACATTTTTCGTTTGAATAGCCACGCAAGGTACACCTCACGCATTAATGGAAAATCGCTACGATGGCGAGCGCAATCGTGCGAGATGAGACAATATTTGATCTCGAAAACTGATGCATGTATATGTTAGATGAAAATACACAGAATCATATGGCGTCACTGGGATTAAAAATTGAAAGAATCGGTGGTTAGCGGCGCAGAGGTGGCAACACCGCCGGTGCCAAAACAGAGACGCAATGGTGGCTGCAGGTCTCCGTAGATGGTTTTTGTATACGCATCCCATATGACACCAGCGCATCGCCGGTTTGCAGCTCGTTGCTCGAGTCTCAGCCACGTAATCCTTATAAGTAGCGTCGATCGGACTGAAGGACGTTTCCAATGATCAACGAGTGTACATGTAGGAAATTGTCGGCAGAATACTGGGAAAAGAAGACCAGATGCTCAGATGTCCCTTGTGGATCAGACATCATACTGACACAGAAATTGTTGTCTATTGAGTGGCGTTACTACTCCGTATCGAAAAAGCTCGAGGAAGAAATGTATAGGCAGGAACATGTAATGTTTAGGAAAGAATCGATATGATCGAGCCTTCCAAGGACTCCCCGATACATCGATCCTCGCAGTAATGATATGAAAAAGCAATCAGAAATATCGCTTTTGCATCGATTTCCACAAGCTGAATGCAGTTCCATGACCCGACTCATATCCATTGCCGAATATGGACACAGTTTAACGGAAGCTAAAAAATGACATTTGATCTCAGCTCTGCGAATCACCAGACCAGATTTACGCCAGAGTTAAAAGAGCTGATAGTGTTTACTGTACCTGAGCTCAGACTTTTTCAATTAAAGATGGCGCCCTACAGCCTGTCGCAAGCCGGTGCCTCCTTCCAGTGGCTTGTCGATAAGTTAATCGGTCCCTAGCTTGTACCCTACGCTTTCTCGTATCTTGAAGATATTCTATCGCCATTGTTAAGAGGATATAGGATGCTGAACTAACAATAAACCAAGAGGAATGCGCGGGGATGATTTCGTTTTGTTCCAGAGAAAATCGAGTTCGTTTTCAACTTTCTTATCGCGAGCAACTTAAAGCATCTTCAATGCTTTATGGTGATGGCGTCCTAGTATAGAAAATTCCTAAGAGATTTCGTTACACTTGCTGCTCCTCTGAGCCTCTAAATAAAGATCGCCGTTAGAAGAGGAGGAAGGAACAGTACGACGCCTTTGAGAGGTTCAAGAGGCGCTATTAGCTTCTGCCCTGGTAATGGCTCAGTCCATTTTCGAGGCACATTTCGTCGTACATATCGATGCCAGCGATACCGGCATTGACACAGTATTGCTGCAGATAATCGACTGCCAGGAGTGCGTGCTCGAGTTTGCATCATAGAGCATCATAGAGCAAGGGTGCCTCATAGAGCAAGGGTGCCTAGGCCACTGAGAAATTTCGACCTTACATCAAGGGAAACTGTTCGCTAAACTACTTAGGCAATCCTCTATCGCCATGGGACTTAAAACATTTACCTACACACATATAACTCGCTCTCGAGTCAGTCGTGACGACGAGGACTAGCAGTACACTAGCAGCCGCGATCGTGACAACATCACTCGCACTATACACTACATTTTACTCTCTTTTGGCCGTTAAGGCCCCCTTGTAAATAGTTTTCTAAAATTAAACAGAGAATAAAGCAACATACCAAGTGTCTTTTTTTCTCTGCCCTGGCTCTCCATATCCCCAAGACCCATTCCCGCTCGGAAACCATTTTCTGGTGGTCAGGAATCACAGTAGCTTGCGGTAAGAAGAGCTTTATAAGAATCACTCAACTATGGTTGAACACATACCGACTGTGTGTATCATTCAGCAGGTATGCTCCGACTGTTTGGAAAACGACGACATGACTGTTCAATGCAACACTTACGGGACGCGGGAGCATATATTTAAAGAAACCCCTGTTAGAGACTTTTAAGACTTGTATTCACGTCAGAAATAAATTTTTTTTTTTTTAAATTATATGTATCGCGCACAATACCGACGGTTTCGATGCGCAATTTATTTTGAGAGAAATTATCGAGAAACGTAAAGGTACAGTACCGAGGCTGATTCTTAATGGGAGAAATATTGCTAGAATCGGGACGAACAAAATTTATTGATAGCTTAAATTATTTCCACATCAAATTGAGCGCGTTGCCTTTGGACTTCCATCGGGTGAAAAATGTCGTTTATTATAAACATTTATCTAAACGGTTCAAATTTAATTATTTTTCTTACATTTTAATAATAATTTATCAGGAATTTATTGCGATTCGTGCTTGATTTTATGACTAAGAGTGAATGAGATGCGCGTGAAATTACATTTTGCTGCAGCTTTAAGCCACGTGGCGCATGCGAATTTTTGCTTGATAAATAGAAAGGAATGAGTTTAAAGTGCAACTTCGTAGGCATCATTGTAGGAGACCTCGTCGCAGACGTTTTTTGGCAGCTGCACATCGAAGTAGTCGAGCCGAAAAGCCATGAAGTGGTGAGAATTTGTTGTCTAGCTCTAGCGACGCAGCACGTATATGGGCATCGACGCAGTCTATCCATGGTGGGACAGGTGGTTTTTTAGCTGCAACCGCAGTTTACGTTAGATCTATTAAATATTGCACGCGCTTTTTATCAAAGCAGTCGAGAACGAGATGTACTCCAAGCTTGTCGTTTGATTGAACGTTGCATTTTCTGCTACTACTATTAACAACACAGCAGACAGTCACAATGCGTGCCAACGGTAAGGATAGTCATGATCTCATATGTGATTTCAACATTTTTTTCATAGATTTTGATAATTCGAAAGATTGTTTCCTTGGGTTCTGATTATTTGATTACGTGAATAAATGCCTGGGGGACGTTTTTGAGTGGTAATACTATAGTGTGGAGCGGGAGGAGGAAATGGGGTAGCAGAGTGCGGTAAAGGCAGAAAGAGACGGACAAAATCTGGTTGTGAATTATGATAAGGTGAGTGGTTGTGACGTGGCTGCAGCGGAATAGGTTGCAATTGGTGAACATTTCTTTAAAAATACATCTTCAATTAAAATTGAATTTTTATTACATAACTTTTAATTCAATTATATATTAGTAGATATTCATCGATAATATAAAATACACGTAGTAAATGTACAAAATTAATTTTACATTTCTGTTTCTAATTTTTTTTTTCTATAATACAAATTGCTTTCTTTTAGAAATAAAAAGATTTTCGATATCAGATTATCATATAATTTAAAAATAGAATCTCATTATTTATCACCTCGACTTATTACGACTAATACACAATTTATTATATTTCTTTAAAAATATAATTTTTACCTTTTTTATCAATTTTGGTTGATTCTACTTAATACCTTTAATCCATTCCAAGTACTTACTCGTGTCATTGCAACGTATAACTGCTCATGACTAAAAACATCTTTTGCAAATTAATTAATTGTGACGTCCGTGACGTAATCTTATAATTCTCCCATCAGTAATTTTTTGAACGAAAACTGATGCGAGTGAGAATTCCTACGACACAGTGTTTCGTCCACGCGACACCGCGACGAAGTGAATCATTGCGCAACATTACACACTTCTTCTCTAAATTTATTTTATACACACGCAGCAATTATACTTTGCAAGCACTTTTATTTAAGGCAAATCAAATACTACCATTTAAAATTTTAAAATAAGATAATTTCGATTATCTGCAACCCAAATAATTATTGTATAAATGAGGCGAAGTGCGCCGCTCGTGTCAGTCGATCAGGAAAATTAAACCAAGAACTCCGTCGGCCCTAGTCGAAAAATGAGGGTAACAACAAAATATAAAAAGAAAGTATAACAAGAGACAAACAGGAAAATAAGCAGAATTATACTCCCAAGGAACTACAACCGCCATACAAGAATTCTCAGCGCATCTGTAGGATACATTATAATACTGTAATTAAAATAAATAATCAATATAAATATTACAAATTTCTAATAAGACCATTATTATTTCCTTTTCCTAAATTCCGGGACTTAACAAAGTAGCCCAAAACTTTGTGAACTCTCTTTCCGCTAGATAATAACGTTACAGCAATTCCAGTAAACGCTGTGTAACAAACATTTTTTGTTTGACTTTTTAATAAATTATATAATTTTGTATAAACAAATGTTTTCGCAGACCACCAGAACCATCAATATAAAAACATCTAGAAACGTTATAATTAATAACATTTGATACATCCAAAATCTTATCAACGATATATGTTTTATGACTTGGCAATTTTTCTGCCCCAGTTGCCACGCACAATCTCGTCCGGAGGGCTAATATATCGCCCTACCGCTATACTTGGAATCTAAACATCTCGTAAGTCTGACACTAAAAAATATAAACTATCACAATAAACTTCGCTTTACTTCTGAGTCTGTAACATGGTGTGACCGAATGTAATTATTAAGGGGCGCCAGGCCACGGTGATAAATCTCTCTCTCTCTTGCTCTCCTCTGCTCGATAGCTGACGGAGCACTGACTCGCAATAACAACGACACGTCATACGGTACTTTATACAGGTGCGAATATCAAAGACACAAAAAGAAAATGGAAAAAACTGTACGTATTGTTTCAACACTTTGCAAAATTTATTATTTTACGCTCTATAACCATCAAATAAAAACTACATGTCCGCGCTTCCCACGTGGCGATATAATAATGCCGCGCACAGCTTCTCGCATAGCGCGACTCCATTCGGAGTCCGCTAGAGTGTTAGGAGACACGATCCCTGAATTCCAAGGCAAAGAACCGCCGTCGCCAGCGTTAATCCCTCGCCATCGAGCCAGCCGGTGGGATCAACCGGAACCTGCGGCCATAGTGCCCCGACCTCGCGGGAACAACTCCATTATCGGCGCCACCAGAGCCTTCCGTCGAGAAACCGCCGCACAGATCCTCCGTGCTGGCATACTTGGATTCTATTCCCCAAATACCCGACGATCTGCAGGCGGTGTTAGTGAGGGCCTTTAATAAATTTGTATTCGTTTGCATAGCAATACGAGGAGGCCCGTATATTATGCCAATTAATCTTGGGGAGGAGGTGCCCTGCCGTGCTTCGCAAAATAAATACTCAGAACTCCAGGTGTTCATAGTAGCTCTGTGTTTGAAGATACTAACATGGTAATTTGTAACTCGTTGCGTACGTACAGAGCAAATTCGAATGAAAATTTGACAAATCTGATCGGTTTTGTTTAAAATATTTTTTTATATACATATATATGGCCAGTTCTCTGTCATGTTGCAGATGAAAAAATATTTTCGCTAAAAATTTTTTTATACTTTCTATTACATATTTTGAACTGCTATGAATTTTTTCCGATTTTTTTGACCTATAGTTTTGGAGATATAAGAGGTCAAAAACTGAATTTTGATGATTTTTTTGCATTTTTGACCTATTTTTATTAATTTATAACTCCTCAGGCAAGCAGTTTTGGCAATAGACATAAGAATAATTTTTTTTGTAAAATATTCTCAGCTTTTCAATAAAAATATTTTCAAAGCTGTATCTATAGACTGTCCTCTCATACCTCTAAATGAAACCTTAAAATTCAGAAAGAAAAAAACCGCTCAAGGTATCTCCACCGAACAATTCATAGAGATACCTTTTTATTGTACGAAGTATCTGTATAAATCCCAGAATGGTATTCCATCATTTTATAACCTAAAAAAATTCATTTAGGTTTTGATTTAAAAAAAAATGTCTTATACAGGTCTGAAATAATATAGTTAGATACTACGAAAAATTACAAGAAAAAAAGTCTATGTAAGATATTTCGAAATTTTGCTTCATTTTTGAGTAAAAAAATAATCAAAATTCTGAATTTAATGAAGAAATTTTATCAATATTAAAGGATTTTTTTGCTCAAAAATGAAGGAAAATTTCGAAATATCTTACATAGACTTTTTTTCTTGTAATTTTTCGCAGTATCTAACTATATTTTTTTAGACCTATATAAGACATTTTTTTTTAAATTAAAACCTAAATGAATTTTTTTGAGTCATAAAATGATCGAATACCATTCTGGGATTTATACAGATACTTCGTACAATAAAAAGGTATCTCAATGAATTGTTCGGTGGAGATATCTTGGATCGGTTTTTTTCTTTCTGAATTTTAATGTTTCATTTGGAGGTATGTGAGTGAATAGCTGAGAAAATTTTACAAAAAAACTATTCTGGTGTCTATCGCGAAAACTGCTTCCCTGAGGAGATATAAATTAATGAAAATGCGTCAAGAATGCAAAAAATCATCAAAATTCAGTTTTTGACCTTCTATATCTCCAAAACCATAAGTGAAAAAAATCTGAAAAAATTCATAGCAGTTCAAAATATGTTGTAGAAAGTATAAAAAAAATTTTTAGCGAAAAAAAAAATTTTTCATCTGCGACATGACAGAGAAAACCGGCCATATATATGAGATATACACTTTTAGAGAAATCCCATATATATAGAAATTGTACACACATTGTACATCTCTATATATGGAAGTTTTCTAATAGTGTAAGAATGTAAAAGGGTCAAGTCTATTTCTCTTCAAATCAAATTTTTTAGAGTACTGGCGAAGAACTCTCAAAGTTACAGAAAATTATCGTTTTTTGCTCTCACATAACAAGACTAGCTTTAACATGAAAATGATAAATACAAAGATTTTAGGTCAAATTTAAACACAACTTTTTTTCTATCAAACATTTTGTTGTAAAATTGATTTTCGTAAAATTGATTCGACACTGGTTAAATCCGTAAACGCCATTTAAATTTGATGAAAATACTCGATTTTTCGCTGTTCCTTATTAGGATTTGATTTTACGTAAAATTGATATAGATATAAAAGATGTGGGTGTAATTAAAAAAATTTTTACTATTTAACATGCTAATATAAAATACACATACAGATATAAACGATTTTAAACGTCTAAAATCCATAGAATTTTTTTTACACACAGAATTGTTAAAATTAATTAATCTTTTAAATTAACATTTCTATATGAGGTAAAATCATAAAGAATATTAGTCAAAAAAAAATATTTGCCAAATGACGAAATCATTAGGCATTCTTGAGTAATGTGGTCGTGCTTATAATGTAAAACCGAAGTTTTACATAGGGCTGATGCAACAAGCGTAGTGAGACTCATAGAAGAGCACATCCCCCATAGTTATTACATTGTTTGAAAACTTAATGAGCTGGAATTTCCGAATAAGTATATTGTTTGTTTCAATGATTACATTTCTTCAATTCAAAAAAAGCTAATAGTCTGCTTCTTTCATTTAATGCAGTAGACACTGCCGTATCGTCATATAAATCATCGATTACTATTGATTGTTGATTAGGTAAATGAACAAATAAATGTACAATGTTACGACCTCTGCCCTACAAAGGTTTACTCAAAATACGATAACCTGCTTCAATCGCTTAACATATGGACTTTCTTATACACTGTGAATTTCATCATAATTAATTACCCTATCATGATCACTTTTTTTAATTGTTATATTCCCTTCATCATAACCTTTGTATATATATTTATATAAATATTTAGCTGATTTTACTCTAGATGCGACTTCTACTTTAATATAACAATTAAAAATACATAATAATCCTGGACAATAGGGTGTAACAAACCTATTATCTATATTTTGATTGTGTCGAACTAGTATTTGTTTATTATTCCTTCGTTTGTAATTAGATAACCGTCTGCTGATATATAATTGTTTGTCGGAACTCTTTTGGAAAATTTTTTCAACATTTACCATCAATTATATATCTGTTATCACACGAACTGTGTACCATATTATCAACCGGCCGCTAAGATAGCGCCTTTTCTAACCGGCCGCTGAGATAGCGCCTTTACTAACCGGTCACTGACATAACGCATTTTTAACCGGCCACTGAGACAGCGCCTTTTCTAACCGACCGCTGAGATAGAGCCTTTTTATTCGGAGGCTACGAAATGTTCTTTCTTTTAAATGAAATACTCTTGTACAAATATCAGGACGATCAGAGGGCTGTTGGTCTATTTTTTTTGCAAATATATTATATTTTCGATGCATTTGTTCGAAATAAATGATAATGTTTCTATCAGTTTCTAAATTTGCTTCCATTATTTAATCTACAGATTCTTGAGGTTATACACTCAACTTTTTAGTTGTAACTTTATATCGACTTTTGTAATGAAAATTTGTAATAAGTAATTATATTTTATAGACAGTTTTACAATATGTATTATAGTTTATGTTACTCAATGTTGTTCACATTTATTTCTAGCACCCGCAGCATGTTACTCATATAATTTACAGCATTCTCAAACAGTATCTACACAAAAATTTTTAATTAGATCAGTAGAGGAGACCTGGGCTGGTTGACCGACTTTTTGCATTTTATTTTTTTTTCCAAATAATTGCGAATTCAATTGATAAAGTCAATGTATTATCTCAACGTACTCCATCCATTGAACATCCATGAATTCTTTCATAAAGATCAAGCACTAGAGCGGAAATGATAACATATCATATTCTAAATATGTTCAGCATAAAAAATATTTTCCCCTAAGAATCAGTTCGTTTAAAGCGTTTCCTACGATGTATTTATGTATGCGTACGTATGTAATAGTAGTATAAAAGCTACTATGGATAGACGTCATGACGTCACCGCCCGTGCTGGTCCCGATTATCGTTGTTTATATAAACAGTAATTAAGATATCTTAATTGCTTTTTAATTGCTTGTTTATGAAAACAAACAATAAAATGAATGATTTGTTTACATCAACAAGCCATAACCAAGCAATTAAGATATCTAAATAACTGTAAATATAAACTGGAAGGTCCCGTACGGGGATCGGTGACGCGCTTTAGTCTCTCCATAGTAGGATGACATTTTTGCCGCCACTCTTATTACTGGTGTGTGTGTGTGCGTGCGTGCGTGCGTGCGTGCGTGTGTGCAAGCATGCGTGTGTGTGTTTGTGTGTGTGTGTGTGTCGTGAAAGTGAAAAGAATAGTGGTCCTGAAAAGAACCGTTTTCAATTAAAAAATTTAAAAATAAATTAATCCAATTTTTTATATTCCCCCTTCTTGGGAAACGAATACGTATTCGTGGAGAAGTTGCTGAACGACGATGAGTTTGAAGCTCGAGGCTCTATAAGTGGCTGCTTTTCTTCAGCCTTGTCACCGGACTCATTTTTTTTCGTGGACCACATCTTGCTTTTTCGACGATCGGTAGGAAACTGACCTCCGTCGCTTCGAACAATAGTCTGACGAGTTTTGGTGTCGGTACGGTAGGTCTCTCATCGATAAAGATAGACTTCACTCCATAAGACAATGTAAAATTGATGTCGTGGCTTGGAAGATATATTTTTGTAGGTTTACCAAAGTCGTTGTAGAAAGTGAAAGAATCTTGCACATACGCTAACATTGCGTCCAATTGGTCTACGATTAGTTCCCAGCTGTGTTGGTCTAGTGTGACGTACTTTGCAGGAGACCCTGTGCTGCAGAGTTTCACCACTGGTCTATAATATCCACAATGGTATTCCAAACCAACTACGACTCTTTTGGAATTTGACTTATTGATAGCGTAGGTTGTAGATAATAAAAGATTCAGGTACAGCTGTTGTTTCGTTTTTGTCCATTTTTAAAATGTAAGAGATTCGACGGGTACTGGGATAACCTTACGAAACCAATGCGTTCGGCTGGAACGAATAACTCTGACTGTGACGGGTAACACGTCGAGCTCTAGTTTTATACACATTTGTCCCCACTCTATGCCATTTTTTATTGACCAATGCGATTATTGCGATACGACCAACGTGACAAAAGAAAAAAAAAGTACGTTGAAATTATGATAGCTTCCGAGAATGTTAAACAATAGCAATTTTGAGATGCATATGACGTTTATCGATAAAAATATAACGACAACGGAAGGAATTTGAAATGACTCATGTTGACACAGTGATTAATACGATATAACAATAATGAGCGTTACGATGGTGAAAGAGATTCTACGAATGTAACATAACCTTATTTTGGCTTTTCGTATTAGAGATAAAAAAGTACGTTGAAATGACGTGTGCTTAAATACTGTAACGAATACGAGATAAAAATGGTAAATAAATTCTACAAATGCAACTAATCTCATTTTTTTCGTATCGTCGATAAAGAAAAAATGTGCTTATTAATAATAACAATAAATTTTTGAAAGCATGCAAGGGAAGTAGGTAGGAAAAGGATGTGATTAAAAAGACCAACAATGTAAATGTTTACTAATACATTTTTTTTTATTGTACGAATAACTTACATTTATAGTTACAAAAACTTATAATTTTGCTATATATGTTTGACTATTTTGCCCATTTTCCAATGATTTGTCTCTCGGAAAAAACAATTTCAGTAAGAATTTGCCTTTCTTTTTCGTTTTTGCGAAATAATTTTATAAAATTTAGCAACTATATCGTCGTTTCTGCATGTATTATATGAAAAGATGCGACAAAACGCGCGTAAAGAACTACCGCTACACATATGATGCAAAAACATAATGCAATATTCTCCGCACACTTTCGTATCAAATCTCTGTAATAGTTTTTTGTTCCACTGGAAACGCATGCAGTTTCTACGTATGCGATCAAGATGGTGTGGAGAGGCGGGTGCGACCCCGTAACTGTCGAAATACACTCCGTAGCCATTTTTGTCTATGGAAATGGTTCCAAGTTCCAGTGTCTATCTGATGGTTTTCTATCGAATTGGCCATGTCGGCCAATTTGTTTGTTAACACTCATTAGTTAAAAATCACGATTTTGTTCTTCAGTTTATTATATATTTTTAATAAACGCTTTTTATATACCAGGCACATATACTAAGCATTTACTATATACCGGGAGTAAACATAAACACGTCTACTCTGATTGACGGGTAGAACCGAACTCGGACCCGAATTCAACAGTGGATTCTGCGAAAAGTTGTTTTAACTGGTTGTCAGCACCCAGGAAGTTGGTCCTCTGATCACTATACACATGCTTGCAACGTCCGCGACGAGACGAAAAACGATGAAACGCAGCAATAAAAGCTTCACTAGAGTAGTCCTCCACGAGCTCTATATGCACCGCTCGAGTGCACATGCCAACAAAAATTGCAATGTAACCCTTGCGAGTCCCTTTACCGCGTGATTTGGACAATTTGACCATGACGGATCCGGCGTAGTCGACACCGGCTCGTTGGGACGGATGGCTAGGGG
This sequence comes from Torymus tubicola, assembly GCA_035583055.1. Classification (NCBI taxonomy): domain Eukaryota; kingdom Metazoa; phylum Arthropoda; class Insecta; order Hymenoptera; family Torymidae; genus Torymus; species Torymus tubicola. The sequence continues at coordinate 16,526 of JAWWEQ010035135.1, forward strand.
TGACTCTTGTGGTAGGTAAATCGCCCATGTGTTGACTTTTAGTCGTTGCTGAGTATCGGACGTAGGGTACGCATCTATGCAGAATGGATTTGATGGTCGATCGACCTTGCAGTAGCCAGTACTGTTGGTGTAAAGTACAGAGCGTCAATTGAGTGCCACCGTGAAGGGTAGCTAGATGACACTGCCGAAACAGGTGCGTGGCCAACTAACAATGCCCAGGCAAAATACGTAGATGCTTAGCCTCTTCTACTAGCGAGGATTGACATAACCTACAACCAACTTTAAGAAGGCCCTGATGAATCATTGGGCTAAGTTTGATCAACTGACTTTTGCGACCTATCACTTGATTTGATTGAAGCGCTTTCCAATCATCTGGAAACGAGATTCTTTCCTGAAGATACACCCATAGCTGGCTTGAATTTTCAACCTCTTGGCTAGATATAGAATTGTATGGTGATATAGTGTAATTAAAGAAGCGAGACGCGACATTAATATCTGATGACGAATTTTGAAAATTAATCTCAGGACATAAGCTGTGTCCTGAATAACTTAGGAACACTCGAGTACTTGTTAATTAACTCCCAGATTTCAACATTATCCGTGTCCGACTTATCGCTCTCGATCTGGGTGTCATTCACAATTGAGGAGTAACTGTTTACATTGGTGTCAACTTACGCGTAAGCTCATCGCTCGGCAAGCAAGACCACGGAGCCGATGAATTGGTTAATCAGCAGGGGCCACTCCACCAGAGCTTAGAGTAGAGGAGCTTCGAGAGTTCGACCACGCACGAGACCAGGATAGCGGGATTATCCCCGGACTTGACATAATGCCAAATTGCATTGGGGAGCAGTGTACTAATCTCGCTGCAGCGATTTGCTATGAAGGTAGGCCAACGTGAAGGATGATCTCGTAGTCAATACAGCACCTCTTGCAAATCAGACCATAAGTGAATCTGAACTGATTTGAGACTCATAATGCTTACAAAATGGTGAGTCAACTTTGTTAATAACTGTGCTGCGCATAATTCCAAGAGAGGCATGCGTATGGTTTTGATCGGGGCGACTTTAGTTTGAGCCATCTGAAGGCAGATATACGTATTAGAGTTTTTTACAACACGGAGATATAGTACGGCACCATGGGCGTGCTTAGTGGCGTCGGCAAAACCATGCACTTCTATAGATTCGGTGGATTCGCAAAACTGGTTCCAATGAGGGATTGAGATCTCGTTTAGACGACTCAAATCATTCTGCCAAAGCAGCCAGCGAGTTACGAGATCATCGGGGAGAAGATCATCCCACGCTATTTTTAATAATCATAACGACTGCATAAAAATTTTGGCAGTGACTACGGCAGGCGCTAACCAACCCATGGGATCAAAAATACTAGCAATTTTGGAAAGTACGGTTCACTTGATGATTGCTTTACTAATTGGCGATGTGTCAATGGCAAATTTTAAGCAATCGCTTTGAGGTAACCATGAGAGACCCAAAACTGAGATAGACACCAAGGGGTCGCGAAATTCAATAGGGTCTAAGACGACGGATTCGCAAGATAACCATTCTAGAAGAGATACGTTATTAGAGGACCACTTTCGGATTGGAAAGTCGCTCACCCTAAGGATATTAATGATATCCTTCTGTTTGGCAAGACTTCACTCAACGAGTGAACTCGAGAGAGGACGTCATCCATATATAATTCTTGATTTAGAGCTGTAGACCCTAACGGATGCGTGTTTTCGTAATCCTTCGCTAACTGTTTAAGAACATGTAACGCTAAAAAGGGTGAGCAAGTCAGTCCGTATGTTACTGTGGTTAAATGAAATACCTGAATGGTTTTAGATGAGTCGTCACGCCAAAGAATGGATTGCAATTTCTGGTCATCGGAGTGAACCCAAATTTGACGATACATCTTTTCCATATCCGCGGTAAAGACGTATTTATAACACCGCCATTGACACAGTAAACCAAATAGGTTGGGCAGCAAGTTTTCCCCACTAAGAAGATTATTCAACAAGACTGCAGATTTTAGCCGAGCAGATCCGTTGAACACGGTTCTTAGTTTTGTAATGGTGCTAGTCTCTTTCCATACACCATGGTACGAGTTCGCAAGGGTCATGTGGCCTAGGTTCTAGTAGTCTCACAGTATGCTTCTTTTAATTTGGCATCACTATTAAATCGACGCTCCATCGATTTTAACATACGCAGAGCTGCATAATACGAGTCAGTTAGTCTTAAACTACAGACATCTTCAGAATTTTTTAACAGAAGTCTTACTCCGTAACGACCGGAGGGAGTATAACAACCACCGTAACGAGCAAGCATCAGCAATGGGCTGATTGTTGTTGGCCTCTAATGATCTGCTCCTGAATGATTTGAGTGTGCACGGTGGCACCTAGCAGTATATCGATTTGAGTCCTCTGAGCGAAAGAGGGATCATGTAGCTCGAGGCCATTGAGATGCTTCCCATTACAGGTTGAGCATGTTCTACTAGATTTGCATTCGCTTATGAAATGTTTTCTTAGACAATTGGAGTAAAGCCCCTTAGAGACCGCCAGAGCTTTACGCTCAAAGGCAGATTTTGAATGCAGTAAACTGCAAGCAGACGTGTAATGCTTTTGATTACAGATAGTGCATCTGCTAAGCTGTACGCTAATTTTCGATTCACTTTGCGTCACATTGCTAGATACTACTACTTCAGGGGTTTTTGATGCATTGACACTGGATTTATCCCCCTCTTCAATAGATTCCAGGGTTAAAATTTGAGACTGGGCAAATTCGCGTATTTGCACAAGGATTTTACTAGCAGTCAAGAACACAACAAAATCGTCATACTTATGTTCAGCTCTATCGAGAGAATCCAAACCATCGAACGGATTGAACGTTTTCTTGAAGAGCCGTTTAAGTTCGGTAAAAGAGTCGAACTTCATGGGCTTGACAGAGAAGAAGTCTGCAAGATGAGAAGTAATCAATCTACGTTTATTCTTGTAATACTTCGTCAAAGTCATCCAGGCCCGTTCAAAATTATCGTTTGACATGGACAAACTTTTAATCTTATCTAATGCTTTTCCTGTGAGGTGAGTTCTTAAATAGTAGAACTTAACAGAAAAAGATATGCCATTCCTCCTTTGAATTAACGACCGAAAAACGTTGCGAAATTTTTCCCATTCCGCATATTTCCCGAAAAATTTCGGAATGTCGATTTTGGGTAGAGAGTGGGAGAACGAGGGTGCGATTAAGCCGATAGAAGGAGTAGTTGTGACAGGGTTGACAGCGTCCTCGTTCGTGTCTCCGGGTTCGGTAAAGAGCGGCTCCTTTTTTTTGTCAATTTATTTAGAAAAATAAAGAATTTGATAGCAGATTGAAACTCAGCGACCCCAAAAACCCCCGAGTACTCATTTCCATAAAAAATGTGCTATTTTTATGATTTTCATCCATCATCTTGAATCTGCCATCTTGGATTTGAAAAAAAATTTTGGTAGTAGATTCGAACTCAGCGCAAAAACCCAACCCAACCCCCGAGTAAGAAATATCAAGTCAGAATAGTTAATAGAAAAAGATATGCCGGAAAGGGTTAATAGAGCCAACTGGAATTCCAGCTGGATATCCACCTGGGATTCCAGCTAGAAACCCACTTGGAGTTTGTCCAAAAAAAGGTTGTACAGATGAAATTCCAGGTGGATATCCTTTAATTGATAATAATAATAAAAATAATAATAATGATAATAAAAAATAAATCCATTTAAACAATTACATTTTATATATATCTACTAATGCTGGATATAAAAATACACGTGATGAATCACATGATTAATAATATTAATTAATTTAATAATCACATATTAAATTACGTGAGTAGTTATAGGGCTACTATGGAGCGTCAAAACATGACCTCCGTTGACGCCGGAGTCATGCCTGGCGCCCCATACTGGCCCCGAACTGCTTTCAATGTATCTCTCTCTCTCTCTCTCTCTCTCTCTCTTTCCCTCTCCTTTACGAGACGCTTACCCTATGCTCTAAGGCCGGCAAAACTACCATCAACGGGCATCGTCATCCCTGTACCTAT
>JAWWEQ010035146.1:0-20573 GCA_035583055.1 Torymus tubicola
TATATATAGAGAGAGAGAGAGAGAGAGAGAGAGGGAGAATGGAAATGTGAAGATGAACATTTTTTTATTGGGCCGGTAGAGTTTACTTTTTTTCTACTCGGGAAGCAGACTGTATGTGTAGTTCGAGTTCTTTTTTTTTTCATCTCGTTCGTAAAGATATCGTACTCATTGCGATGGGAAAAAATCGTGGTTTCTAATTAAGATGGTATGGTTGCGGATGTTTACGAGAGTCGAATATGAGGCAAATTTAAAGTATCGCGTCTGGGTTTATAATCTTTTTCTTATGCTTCTTATATTTATTGACATTCGGTTATCTGCTAGAATACACAACGATGGTATGAGATATTTGTTTATTATTGTCGATAATTAAATTGTAAATAATAGCGTAATCAAATTTGATTTGTTTTTTTTTCGTTTGCTCTTTCTATTGTTTTCTTAGACATTCGTAGAAAATTTTAAAGAAAAAGGAATTAATTGCCTTTACCTCGGGTATTGTTAACCTCCCATTTTATGAGGGTTTGGGTAGCACGTTTGACTTCAATAGATTTTTGTATTTGAATATATCCGAATTTTCAAAAGTATCTACAGGCCCCTAGTTTATATACTATAAAGCAATGACGAAAATTCTACGTTTAAGTATAATTATTATCATAAATGTTTGAAATATTAATTTTTATTATTTTTGGAGCTAATTATTATTTACAGAATAAAATTATGAAAATTATTATTTAAAACAGTAAAAACTCTCATATGTCAAATATGTCCAAGTATTAGTATAAAAGTAATAAATATATTTACAAATAAAGCAAAGTTTACAGATAAATATTTTTCCGTGTATGTTTATTATACTATCTTTAGAATCTATTAAAACATATATATTTATTTTATTGGAAAATAATAATTGTATAAAAAAAATTACTTAAAAGTAATCTTTTTTACAAACTATAATTTTCATTTATTTAATTTTTCGTATTTGAAACGAAGCATGCTTTGTGATCGGGAAATCCATTAATTACAATATGTAACCCAAATATGATTATGATTCGACTAATCAGTTGTAAATCATAGTATAATTCTATATAATTCATAGTATAATTATAATTGTACCAAATTAAATCAATCAATCGGTATTTAACAAATCTTGTCAATGACATTCTCTTAACTAATTCAATAGCCTATTAAACCAGTACATTCCACACGTATTATATATGTGGAATTTTACGGAAAGTTTCCCTTATAAATGGTTCTGAAAAAATTTGAAGGGTACGCCTCTGACCTAATTATTTTCTTGTTTTATGGGTCATCAAAAAGTCGAGAAAATTTTTGAACTCAAATAAAACAGTTTTTCTTATGAAAATTTGACATAGAAAAAATGGACGAAAAGTAGTCACTAATCATTAATTTTTTTTCAAAATAGTAGGTAAAGTACAAGGATAGAACTTTAATTTAACCTAAAGAAGGTTAATATCAGACAATTACGATGAATTTCGCATATATTACGATCTCACGTTATAATTTCAAATATATTACACCAGATTACCCAAAATCAATATCCCACATTAACTATTGAACTGATCACCATCAAGATACAAAATTATTTTTAAAAATCCTTTACAACAGCACGAAAAATCAATGTCGTATGGTGCACGACGAATTTGTCAAAACTATCGATTGCCCTCTCGCAACCTCCCTCTATATATACACGTTCATCGTTGCACAAACGTTGCACGATAAAAAGCCTCTCTATATATATATATACAACCACACACCTCTTTCTCATTCACTCTCTTGCTTGCTCGCGTCTCTGCGGCAAATTTTATATAAAATATATATACACACACGCGTCAATCACGCGTATCGCGCGCCATAACTGATGGATCGCGCGTATACGCACTTGCGTATGTGCAGTATAGCGTCGATTGACAAGTGCGTTATTATTATTATATATACATATACGTGGCCGCCGCTCGCGAGGATATGATGCGGAAAAATCGGCGCGGTTATCGCGAACTACCGCCGCCGCCGCTATACGAATATTCATATATAAAGGAGAGAGAGTGGATGGTTTCGTGGGGATGTGTGTAGGTGCACACGAGGCACGTGATTTATGGTATAGGATTTTTATTTATCCTTCTTTTCTGCTGCAGTGAGTTTTAATCGATGTTCACTGGCGATTAAAAATCGGGGATATATGATAGCTGTGAGTGAACGCGTGGAAAGGGGGAAGTGTCGAAGTGTATAGGGAGTGAGATGGTTTTGGGGAGGATTGGTTGTTGTTGTTGTTGTTTTTGGAAGGAATGGAGTATGTGCGAGTGGGAAGGAATATAGTGGACGTGTGTTTTGGAAAGTGATTTGAAAAAATGATAATACTGTACTTATGAAGATATTGATGATTAGTATAGAAGTATGGGTCAACTATGTAAACAAACGAATTTCCTTTATACAATATTGAATAAAATTGACGTTTCAATTATTTATTTAACTGATATTTTTTACATGAATTTTTTTTCAATATTCATATGTAAATATTCATATAATATTTTAACAATAATTTATATGAATATTGAAATAATCGAAACATTGATTTATTATTTGAAATTCCAATTTGTTATTTTACTTAACAAATAACATCACAACAACAGACTATCCGTATACAAAAATGTCAATGCGTAATGTTTAAAATTTCCAACACATTATCGATAATCTATCCCGTGTATACTGAAAATTTACTATTCAAAATTTTATAAACACTAGTCAATAATGTAATATATGTTATAGACTACAGTAATAAAACATTATACAAATTGCCTGGGAATTGTCCCTGGTTGCATATTTCTATTTTGCCACTTGAGTGAAATCCCCTATCGTACACTTATTCCAAAGCATGAAGTAATCTAGTTTGTGAAAGTATCTAGTTTACAGTATAACTACTTAAGACTTTACATATAAGCAAGATATCAATCTACTAAGTGACCGAAAATTTTCTTTCATTATTTTTTTTTGTCACGCGTTCATATCTATATCATTGAAATACAATATAAAGTTTTTTCTAATAAACATTAAAAAAAAGCTATATAAGCCAATGCATTAATTTACACTACAACCGTTTAGTCAGCAATACTGTGAGCTCACGAAAACGCTGCAATTAAGTTACTCACTCTGAGCTACCAGCATTGTATAAATCTAATCACCTGGCGGATGCGGGCAAGAACCCCTGCACGTAAACGCAACCCCCCAACGTATTATTTCGATTACAAGAACGTTTCCAGTTGTTAACCTTGATCGCTGTACATTTTGAAATTATATACCTATATCAATAAGCAGAAAGATTAAATACAATTAATGGATGCAAATTTGCGCAAAAAGATAAATAATAATATTTTCAATAATAGACGATTGTGAATCGTTGATGTCTCACGGTACCTGTGATTTTCGCAGCGACACGTTAAACTTGGCTATTCAAAAATTTGTCAGGTTGAAATTTTTAAAATTTACTCGCTTCGCGAAAGTTTCGGGGCAAAAAAGTTTGTGAAATGAGAGAGAGAGAGCAAACGATAATGGAAGAATTTGCGAAGTCGGAGTTTCGAAAAACTTTGTTATATGAGCGAATTGAATATATTTTTTCCTCGTAAATCTGTCAGAAGTGAAACTGAAGTTGTACGCATATATATATATATAACGTCGTAATTTATTATTGTCTGTATAGATATGACGACTTTTTTTGAGAAGCAATTATATGATCGTTTTTTTTTTATTTACGAATATTGATAAATTGTTAGTAAAATTTAAAAATGATAAGCAAGGAATATATAATATTTTGTCAAGGAGTGAACGTATATGATAAGCTCGCGTGGAAAAATGCGTGAGAAAATAAAAATTCTTCGTATTTACAAAATTTTGTAAATATTATTGAATTTATAATAGTTTTTACAACAGCAGATTCGAAATTTCGCATTATTAGCAAATTCAACTATTTCGAATGCATTTTACTTTATAAACCTACGAATATATCTCTATATTCCACACGCGTACAAAAATATACAGCGACTATAACTTTTGACATTTGACGTTAATATTTGCAACGTCAGTTTTAGAAATTCTCAGGATCGTATACAACAAAAAAAGCTGCGCATATAGGAGAAATGCCTGCATAAACACGGCAAAATCGGTTGCATACTCGTACTATTATGTCATATACCTATATATAAAATCCGTACATAGACTCCGACTACCACCGAAAAAAGAAGAATTTTCACCCCTTCAACTGCACGACGAATAATATCAATGAACCCGAATGTATGTGTGTGTGTGTGTGGACTAGCGAAGTTTATCTTCACCAACTGTATATATACGGCATGTAAATTACGTGGTGTACGTTGGCTCACTTCCAGACTTCGAATGACTTCGCGAAATCGATTTTCCGGCGTGAAAATTACCGAAAGTAGTCCTTCGGATCGAGACTTTGCCGGAATTAAATGAAGTCGCTCGCTTGGTATAATGTCATTGTACGGGTTTGTATGTTTGACGTCGACGAATTATGCGAATTACAAATGTTATATACTTTTATACGAGGAATTAAAATAGGTTTGGATAGTGTTTGGTAAAGGGTTTGTTTAGCTGAAGTTTTGGGAAAACTTATATGAGTGAAACGATGCCAAAGCTTTTCTGAATTTACGGTAAAACATGTGGAAAAAAGTTCTTACGTTAATAACTTTCAAAGTGTTATAAAGTTTATCAAAAAGTTGTACAGACTTTATTTATTATTTGGAATATAAATATAATTTCAATAGAATTACAACAGATCGTTTCCGAAACTTTGGCTAAAATTTCTACTATATCCTTTCCATACCAACAACTGTAAATATTTTTAAAAAGTTTTTCCTTTACAAATTTTTAAAAGAAAAGATATCGAGATATGTGAACATTTCCTTTCTGGTGAAAACGAAATTTAGAATCTCCCACCGCCCACCCACAGTTCCGGATTTTAACTTACAATTTGGACTACACAATTTTACTCAAGTATTGTCGTGCGCTACCTGTCGGCTAGAAATACAACAAAAATTACGTATCGCTTTTCATTACAATTCTTTGTAAAATTTGAATTTTTTTCGGATCGTCTTATAATAAAAGTTATACTAATTTTTAACTAAATACTCTTTTCACGATATAACCTCAAACGACGAAAAAAAAAATTGAACCAACGTAATTAATAGTTTCTGAAAATGATATTCATATTGATTCAACGAGTAAAGACTCATAACTTAACTAAGAGACATATAGCTAGATCTTACCATGTAGATTCTATCTTAACTTTGGTCTCGGCGTCATGCATCATTATATGCAAATTTTTCACATCCATATACAGGAAAAGTAAGCCGCATCGTTGGCTATAAGTGAATTACGTATACCGCAATGAGTCGAATGCATAATATACTAACATATAAAACAAGAAAAGATAACGTAATAACCTATATATACTCTCTGCCCAACCGAAACTACAACCCCTCGTTCGGTACCTAAAAACCACTAACAACTTATTACAATAATACAAATATAAATTCAATAATTAATGAAGCTTCACAAGCATTCCGCACATAACCAGTCCTAGAAGCAACTATACCTATACGCTTTATACTTCACGCGGCGCGCGTGTCTACCGAAGCGTATAACTTACAAGCTCCTCACGAACAAAAGCTTCAACGTAGGGGCAAAAGTTTCCGCTGGTTCTCAAAAGGTGCATTATACACAAGCGCGCGCAGGAAGAAAGACGATTGTCTATGCAGCGAACGATTAAACGAGAGCGCGTGAATCTTTGCGCAGTTTGGAACGTCGTGCGTCGAATCAATGCGATATAGGTATGCGATGATAATATGCATGGTATATATAGCTTCTTTTATTATGATGTTGGGCAATGTTAAATAATGGTAGGCCGTGTGTAGAGTATTTGAGGTTTCTTGCGTACAGGTAGGGATATGTATAAAGAAATTAGATATAAAATTATTCTTATATGTACCGATCAACGCGATGACAATACGTTGCTCTGCTTGCTTGGAATGAAAATTTGTGACGCAGATATTATTATTAAGCACGGTGCACGCATCATATACATATATGTGGAGAGCTGTACACCGCTTCGATTAACCATTCGGTCCGCGAACTGTTCAGCAGTAGCGTCGCGAAATATATAATCAGGGAACACGTGAATGATAAAAATTCCATGAACGAGAGATCGCGTTAATGAGGTGAAAAAGAACAAAATAATCTCATCGTTGAAACGTTATGTCGATGGATTTTCGAACGCGTGCATGGAAACATGGGTATGTATAGTTGAGCTTTTTGCAGCAATAATTTGGGAAAGTTATAGTTTCGGAGATAAAGTTAAAAGTTTTTTTATCTATTTACATTTTCAAGTTGCGGTATTGAAAGTTTTGTTATTAGTGTTTTACTTATGGGGGGAGGGAAGAAAAGTACTTTAGTAAAAATTATACCATGTGTTGGGTTGTAAATGTGAGAAAGGTTCGGATAGCTTCATAAAAATTATGCTAAATTTATAGTAATTTTAGTCTATAAACATAACAGAAAAACCAAAATACTAGCACTATTTACTATTATAATTTTCACGGGACTACATACGTAACTTCGAACTTTAAAATAAAATGTAAATATATAGTAGTAACTTTTGCAACGATCTTTTTTTCTCTATTGTAATATTTAACAATAGAATATACTTTGGTAGAAGAACAAACGCAAGGATTTTTGACTTTAAATTAGGACAAAATTAATCTTCTGCTTACCAATACTTATACATACAGAAAAAAATAATGAATTATTCTTCTTCACGCGAGTAGTAATTTGTGCTATACACAAATAATATTATTATTAAGAAATAATTTACAGTATGCAATTCTTCTATTATTTTAATAAAAATTTAATGGTGATATTTATATTTCAATAGTTAAGAAACCACGCATTTAATATAAGAAAACATCTCAAACGAATGGGTCATTCTTATTTATTAATGAATTTCTTTAACTATTAAGAAATATTCGTTCGATTATATTATCCACATTTCGATTCGTTAATGGTTAACGACATTTCTTTAATGTAAAGATATCTTTTTCTCACACGCACATACAGATCAACAACCGCATCCCAACCGCACCCACACTCTCTTATATAAACCTTTTTCGCTAAATCTATCAACATTTTCTCTCACCACCACGACCACACCGAATTAAAAAAATCGCGTCCCCCCATGTCTCTCCACACTTCCTCATACTCTCTCTCACATCCACCCTCTTAACAACGGAAAACAGCTGATTCGACTCATCCAACCGCACTTATACACGCACAAGTGTACCCTTATACACTCGACATTTTCCTCGCACCCTCTCGTTTTAAAATTCATCAACTTTTCGGTTATACACTTTTACGCGTACCCGCAGGACAATAATTCAAAGCAGCCCCATTCCCTCCCTCCTACGCGAAAAATTACCAGGCGCGCTTGTGCGACGCAGTATGAATATTTATGCGCGTACTTTTTCTCCCCCCCCCCCCCCCTCTCTATATAGTGTATAAGGAAAGCGCCGCCGAATCTTTTTGCACAGTAGGTACGCGAGTGTCTAATGAATAATTTAGCTGGCGCGAATTGTGCGAGTAGTACATATATATATATATACGACGCGACCCTTTCCGGATCACTGCGAGGCGATCCGGTGAATGATGGGATTTTTCTTTTACGCGTGAAGAAGGAGTAAATATGCTTATGTTAATGAATCGCGAGCGGTTTTTTTTTCTTTCTCAGCGCGCGGATTTGACAAATTGATGTACTTTTGTGCAGTGAACGGTTCACGATATAATGTTGTAATATTTGCGATACATACGAGGAATGTATTGTTTTGTGCATTGCAATATACGGCGGAAACTGAGCGAGTATTATAATTTCGTAGAATGCTGTATATATATGTAGGTGGATGTTGTGTAACGCGGCGACACGATCGCTGTGTATAGCCAATTTTCGAGGATTACAGAATTAATTGGACTGACAATCGTCGATGTGGATCGCTGAAGGATTTTTGAGATAACTAAACGATAGGTATTTGATAATCGGGTTGCTGTTGTTGTTGTTCGAGTATCATTTTAATAAGATATTGGTTTTGGTAGAATATAAAATAATTAATGGAAATAAATTTTTTTTTTTTGACATCTTCATGTCATTATAGAAATATTGTAAAAAACTAACTTATTGTCATTATAGACAGATTGTTAATAAAAATGGAGTTAAAAAAAAATAAATAAGATATTGGTTTTGGTAGAATATAAAATAATTAATGGAAATAAATAAAATATGTATAACTGTTTTGTTTGTTATGATTAATTGTGGAAGTTATATATAGAATGCAACTTGAAATATCATATTATTAAATACAATGCAAATGAAGATATATAATACCTCTCTCAATAACTTTTAATGCTATATGTATATCGATAAAACGTGAAGTGTTTGTTATGCGAATTGAAATGAATGGAAAACGAGGGATTATTATTAAAAATTTATTAAATTATATACAGTATACATGTTAAAATAAAATTTATAAATTTGTTAACTACAATCGCGAAATTAAATTAATATTAATGCGACATAAATATATCTTTATAAAATCAATGAAGAATCTCGATGAGTAAATACGCTTTATAATAGAAAGTCGGTGACTTCCACGCATAGTAATGAAACAGTCAAGGCTTGCATCCTAATCCGATGGTGATCGTACTTTTTTCCTACCTAGTAAAAGCCTTTTACAGTCATATTTCACAAGCAGACCCGCGCATTTAGTAATTCGTAACGCCTTCCGAGAAGTCGCGTCGTGTAAACTGTCTGCTGTCACTCATTTTGATTCGTAGCTGCCAAAAATGGTTCTTGATTTTACTTTAGTACTAAAAATTTATATTTATTTATACTATCGAGCATCAGAATGAACTTCTGATATTAAAACGTTTTCACTCGTACACATAAAGAAATATGTATGTATATACAGTTTTTCTACTTATCAACGTATTGCTTGTGAGTACAGAGATAAAAACTGTATAAAGTACAAAGACAGTTGTTATTATAAAAAGCAATTAAAAGTTTAATGCTATGAAATGCATAACAGTTGATCTCGAATAACATCGTTATATCAAACTTGATATACTATTGTTTAACGATTGATTTTTAAAAACGTACAAAATTGGTCTTTTTATAAAAGCGGTTTGTAAATTTCACTTTTATTTTCTTTTTCAGTAAAACAGTGTGTTCAGTTTGTTATTTGTAACAATGTAAAACACGATAAAGCAATCAAAGTATTAATAATTCAATAATTAACACGTCTAAAAAAACCAATCAAAGAGGCTATTACAGTATATACTACTTTACAAAACATTCGGAAACCTCAACAAATATCAACGGACGAATTTACAATTAAAAATATCATTTTCAGTGACAATACTCTACGTATAATAAATAAATCTGCGTGACTAAATGCTAGTTATTATAAATGTATAGTACACTCGGCCCTTTTAGAAGATCTCTTTGATCGATGCGGCTCAACGTTAAATTAGTTAATTCTAAGGAAGGGAGGAAGGATTTAAGGCTTCGATGTGAAAGGCACTAACAACGACACATTATAGAAATTTCCGCGTTAAATATAACATTTTTTTTTTCTTGCTAACGGCTCGATCTACCGCCGCAGTCTATGATTAATGGCAGTCTCCAATAAGTTATACTCCGGCGGACTCTTCTCTTTCTCTTTAGTGGATACATTATCTATCTTTAGTGAGTTACAAATACTTATGAGAGCTGCCGATAGTATCACTTTTAAAGATTTCATGGCAAAACAGTCTGAACGTTCAGTACTCGTGTGCGTTTGTAGACGTTCACTTATGCATGCCACTCGCGGAGTACGTTGGGTTCTTAAACGTCGACGTGGCTTGCCGGTAGATTGGATTCTCGCTCTGAAAAAACAAAATCATACAATCAGAATTATCAAATAAACAATAACATTCACAATTCTATCTCCAATTTTATCTCATCAACTTACAGCGTCCCATTTAGCCATCATCCTCTCCTTCTCAAACCTCGCGAATTCCCTCCTATCATGAATCGTCGTTAGCAGCTTCCACACCAGCAGCAACGCTAATCCAACCAGTACAACTGCCGCTATCACCCCAAGTACAATACCAAGGACGTAAACTTGTGGTGGACACTCGCGTGCATGCTGCACTTTCACCTGTAGCTTGTTCACGGTCATGTTGTAGTAGTAGGCAAAGTAGTACTTGCAGTCCTGCTCGTCGTAGCCCCAGCAGCCAGTTTCTTCCTGGTCGACATCGACTTCGAGCGTTTGCACGATCTCAGGTACGAAGTCTATACACGTGCTATTGCACTCGGCTTCTGTGAGGTTTCCGGTTTTAAAGGCCGTACAGAGGACGCAGGGTTTCAGCTCCTCGCAACGATTAGGACAGGTACGACAGATCTGGCAGAATTGTCCGGAGTAGCGAGTCTCACCCTCGACTTTGCAATTACATTTACCGCACTCGCAAACACCCTAAAGGTAGAATAATTTAATTTTATTTATTAAACAAAAAAGGTAGATATTTCAATAGTTATAATTTACTGTTTAAAATAGAAGTTGAACATTTTTTAAATACAAGAATAGCTTTTTCCTTAAAATTGAGAATAAATAAAAATCTTTGAGCGTCACGTGTGACTTGTATAACACTCATGCGCGACCATAAAGTATATGAGTCATCAGTTACTTTTATGCTGGCTTATACAACGGTAAGCTTGTTATTGAAGTTAATTGAACATTTAACGTTGACATTGCGAAACGATTGAGAAGACACAAAAAAGAGACAGTTCGACTATAGTTATTCAACAGCCATTCAGCTACCACGATAATTATTGTAAATAATTGCCTCAACAAAAAATCTTCAAGAACATTGAATATATAAAAACTTACACGTCCAGAGCACTCCAATCCATGTTTGGTACAAGAACTCGTGTCGGTACTGCACTCACAAGCATCACCTTTCCAGCCTGGTGCACACTCGCAAGTACCACAATTACACGTTCCGTGCCCAGAACAAATGGTATTATTTCGTCGATCACACGAGAAGTTATCACATTCGCAATACGGGCCCCAAACCAACTAAAAATAAAGTGAACAATTCCTTTTATACAACTGTACGCAGCATATAGTCGTTCTTCAAACGATTTAAATAAAACTAGCGTCTGTAGATTTACCTCTGTTGGATCCTCTCTCGTGATACAGTTACATACATTACACTCGCAACTACCTCTGCCGCTGCAATCAACGTTCGAGGTGTTGTCGCGCCGACAGGCGAATTCGTTAATAAGCATTTGACCTCGGTCATTCGTACCGCACTCGCAATTCTTGCCGAAGAAACCGTCGTAGCACATGCAAATACCACAGCTCAGGTCACCATTGTAATGGCACTTCTCCGCTCTCAACTCGAATCCCACCTCGCCAGGGATCTCGCATTGACAGTCGCAGATCATTTCTAGGTTCACAGTTAGAGATTCGTTTATACCGACCTGGATTTTACAAAAAGAAGAATTATTGTAATTTTATTATTATTGAGAGGATTATTTAATAAATATAGCTGTTGAAAGCTTACCGGATAAATGAGGAACTTTTGGTTCCATTCGGAGCGGTTCTTCGGGCACGCTGATACGACGATTTCTGCGGTGAACTCGACCTTGTTACCGACCTTCAGACCATCGCACTTGTTCGTCTCGACCATTTGTCCACCGCCGAGGCAGTTCGAGTAATATTTAATATTGACAAAATTACTGGCCGTATCTTTCATCTCAACCGAGCTGGAAATCGCATTATACTGCTCACGGACTAAATCAACGATATTACTCGAATCCTCGCTGAGTTTCGCTGCGTAAGAACCTTCGATGTGTTTCGTCAGCGCTTGATAGATCTTCAACTGTTCCTCTGTCACCGCCCATATAATATTCACCGAATTCTCCTTGACTTTCAGATTTATCTGCGAGATGCTGGGGTAATCCTGTACCGTCGAGTGTGTATACAATCCAGTTCTGTCAAGATGACAGCAACCGTCGTTCGGTTTCACGATACCACTGAGTTTACCGTCACCGGCGAAATGGAAACCCGCGTCTGTGGAGAAAAGCAACAGTTTTCGAGCCTTCTCACGCCACTGGATTTCATCCCTACAGACGATCGCTTGCATTATAGCGTCGAAACCACCTTCAGGGGCGTCCAAGTTGCCGGAGACTGGAGCGTCGCGGACTTCTTGCTGTAATTTGTATTTATTCATAATTAAAATTTTCTGACAATTTTTTCACGAGAATGAGCGCATTAATGTTGACTAATAGATACGTACCGCAAAGAGACGAGTTTTCTGTGACAGAGGCATGTGATTTCTGTAGCCGTAGGGAGCAGCGCAACCGTCGCATGGTTCGAGCAGTCTGTAATCGAGATATTTGAGTGATTAATTCTATTCGCAAAGAAGGAATATTTTTATTAATTTAAATGTTTAATACGTACGCTCTTGGTACCATGCTAACGTAGGGCATGACGACTTTATCGACGAAACTACCAAAACCTAGTCTGAAATTGCTAGTGATGTTGCTCATACTTTCAACAAGAAGTTGTCCTAAATCAGATAACTTTTGCTTGTCATCTTTCATAGAATTACTCAAGTCCATAAGGTAGTATAAATCTACGGGGTAATCTTCTGCTTGTGAGTATTCAATTTTAATTTTTTGAACTTCATCTGGAATGGCATAATAGAAGCATTAATATATTTCATTGCATTAAATAAATGAATAAGATATTTTTTGTTTATTGCATATGACTATAAAACTTACTTATCCTAAGTTTTAAGCTGACTTCTTGGGGATATAATTGTACAGCTTCTTGTTTGCCACTGAATGAACTTGAACTTGACCCTTCAGCATTATAACTTTGTTGACCTTTTATCGATGTTCTACTTCCACTTACACCTTCTGTATGGAAACTTCCACTAGATGACTGCTCTCCACCAGATTCAACTATGTATCCTTCTTCTCTTGCACCAGAAAGAGTATAGCTTCCCTTCCACAGTTCTTTATGGCGAATTTTAATGTACTCATTGTCAGGATTGAATGTATAATCATCAGGGCATTCTTCTGCAATCCTTGTATTCACATGTGGGAGGAAGCAGCGCTTGCTTTCAAAATTCTGTAGAAGAAGAAGAAGAATATTGTTAGTTTAGAATTAGGTTTAGTCATGACATGTTGTTAAATATATAATTTAACTTACAGGCTTTGAACACCAAGCGCAGCTTGGTGTTTGGATGCAATCATGACAAGATTGTTTGCTGATACAAGCATTTGTACCAGTTGGCTTTGATACCTGCTGTACCGCTGAGCTGATTGATGTCCATGTTATTAGTAAGAATACTAAGCTCCACCTCATGCTGCCAATCATCTCTGTAACATAATAATTATGTTTTAATTTATTTAATAAAAAAATATTCTTGATTACTAGATATTCCAAACAAATATCAATTAATTTTTTAATAAACATTTTTTTCATCCAGATTGCAATATTTTTTTTTTTTTTTTTTAATAAATAAATGAATAAAATTTTAATGTTAAAATGTTGACTTTATTTATAGCTATAGAACAAAAATTGAAACTATTATGAATCATGCCAATTAAAGTTGAAATACTAAACCTCCAATGTTAATGGGGCATGACAATGAAAGATACTATTACATGTCCTATATGTTCAGTGTGGGATGCAAATGGTCAATGTACTTTATAATGGCATGGGTATGTATAAAAGCATAAGATACAATTGATACTATTTAAAAAATGTTTAATGACAACTAACTTAAGTGTGATTCTCACTAATTAAGTTTATAATTGATTGACTAAATGAAAATGGGTTAAATACAACTTGAAGATAATCAAAAGAAATTACATTTCATTCTACTTATGTGTTTTTTTACCTAAATTATGTTTATTTAAATCATAAATAGAAATTCAAAAATATTTTCACTTACTTTCCTTGAAATAGTAAGTTGCAAAAGACATATTTAGTAAAATGAGTTTTAAAAATGAGTCAGTGAAAGTGATAAAATATTTTAAAATAAAAATGGTTTCAGTGAAAGTTAATTGTTATCAGAGGACGTGGTAGAAAAAAGAATTTTGAATTTCCAAGTGAGAAACATTATTTCTCATATGTTTATACAAACTAAGAATAGAATAACATTAGTCTCTTTTTCAGAAGTTAAAAATATCGATGAACTATTATTCAATCAGAGGCTTAAAATTTCACCAGCACAATTCCATGAAACAAGATTGAAAAATATAGTAGGCTATAATTACTATATTGACTCAGACTTTCTTGGCAAGACTCAGCTGCTTTAGTCTTAGACTACTATATGAAGTGCAGGCCAAGAAAAAGATTGAAAAAGATATAAGGAAGTGTGTGAAATCACTGGGAGGAAGTAGAAAGTATTGGATGTAAATGAAGATGAGATAATATATCTTCAGAAAAACAGGTTTTAAAGAATTGTGGGTGGCTTAAAATGACTAAAACAGTAACTGCTGCCGAGTCACCTACATATCCAAAGGGGGCATAGTCATCATCTAAAATGATCATCTGCATCATATTTATATTAATAGCTTAGTGTTTATTTAAATTATTATTATCCATGATCAATTTGTTATAAATAAAAAAATTAAATAAATAAAACTGCTTTTAACATAATATAGTATTATTATTGTTATTATTATTATTATTATTATTTAAATTAATTGATATTGTTTGCAAAATTTTATTCAAAGTCTTAAAAAACATGTTTTTTTTTTCTCGTAAATAATATATTACTCAACAAATGTATTATTTAAAACCAACAATCGATATGTATTCAACAACTTTTTAAATTGCAAAAACGAACGAGCAAACAGCAGAAGACCGTAAATAACTAAATCTACAATTGAAAACCTCGGCAGAAAAAAGAGTACATTCAAATCATACATCTATTCATTACACGTTAATGGAAATACTGTGTATATGTAAGTTTAAAAATAAACAGAAACAAATTGAAGCCTCGCGTGTCGTAAAAAAACGCATAAACTGCAAAATAATCTTCGACGTATGTCCGTTCCGCACGCGTTAAAAAAAAACTCTCTAACTCTAAACCACCACGAACCCTAATAATCCCGACTACCACTTGTCGACCCTCTATTTTCGATCATCTCCAAAAAAAAAGAGAAAAAGAAAAACCTGTCGCGTAACCCACTTTCACCCACGTATAAACAACAATCCGCGCCCATTATTATAAAATCCTTTCGACGCCCATGCACATCTGTATATACAACCGTTGCAGTAAGACAGAGACAGAGAGAGAGAGAGAGAGAGAGAGAGAAAAAAAATTGAGCGCACGATCGAAAGCGCCCGCAACGCGAAACCAGATCTCCCACGCTTGCGCGCTGTATATACATGCGATCGCGCTCGCGCGCGAGTTACCCAACGAAAGTCTGCATTTCGAAACTTTGCGCGCGCCCAAACTCGGATGAAAGAAAAAAATCTCGAGATTCATATGAAAACTCGCGATTTCAATCGTTATATACAGTACTACATCTATAAAGGTATACATATATAAGTACGAGTGACCTCATCGTTTTATATATATGTACACCGTAACACGCGCACAGTAGCAGTGGTTATTATAAGGAGATATGGCTATTCTCGGGTGAACTCGCCGCAACGCGAAGAAGAAGGGAGCAAGAGAGAGAGAGAGACGAAGAGTTAAGAATAACATCGAGACACCCGCGCGCGCACGCTCGCAAACGCGGTATATTACAAAAACAAGCGCACGCACATACACACATATATACTATATACACACGCGCTTACTTCGTCCATCCATGTCGCACCCCCTTCGGTATCTATCTATATATACGTATTATAACTCCAATGCACAATTTTCGTCTTCTCCTTCTTCTTCAAAACCTTTACACACTCTTCACCACTTTTATATATCAATCAATCACCACTGCAATATTAACCACATAAACACACACACGCACACAGAATCTTGCATTCGCGCGCTCGAGAGATTCCCTCTGTCGCTACGGCTATCGCCATAAAAGGTAAGCCACACGCGCTCGTCCGCTCACTGCTGCTGCTACTGCTCTCCCGACGATTCTCTCTTCTCTCTCTCTCACTCACTCACTCGCGGAGGCTGCGTGCGGCGCGCGCGCGATATATAACTCTATATACACACACACACACTGCACAGAAAGAGAGTCGCGCGCGCGCGGACCAGCACACCGCGGTAGAATGAATGGAGAGCGAAGTCGCGGCGAGCACGCTGCGAGACAGACCCTCGCAGTTATAAGAGAAAAGAGTAGGGGGAGAGAGATGGTTACTGGTAGTAGTAGTAATACTGCTGGTGGTGAGCATGTGTGGATATGATGTGCGCGCTCTAGGAAGTTGCGCGCGTGGGCGGTGACGGTAAGGTCGATGCCTGCGCTTGCATGCAGGCTCTCGTATACCCCCCCTGTGGTATTATGGTAGGTAGAGAAGAAGCTTTTAGATTATACGAGGGTCGAAGGTGAGCAACGATTTGGTTTTTTTTTTAAAGGGGGAGGAGGATAGGTGTGTAAGGGTCGATGCGGCGAATATGTAAAAGAAAAGCTGATTTATATATAGGAGTAAATGTTGGGTTTGCATATGTGGTGATGTTGTTGTAGATGCAAATGATGATGATAATATGTGTGAGAGCGGTGTCGAGGTTTATTGATGATGACGGGATCGGCAAACGGTAGGATGGATAATTATTGGGTGTACGGTGATGTTAAATACGTATACGATAATTTGTTTGCGAACGATATGTGTGTACGGGCGATCGGTTACGGAGTTTATATTATATTGGAGATATGGTATGAAAGTGGATTTTGGAGGTAATTGACGGTTTTTTTTAAATAATCTGTTATACAATTTGCTCCAATATTGGTTTTGGAGTTAAAGAATAGTTTATAAATAGAAATTACCTTGGAAATATAGAGAGAGACTATACCGCAAAAACGTTATATTGCTTAATTTGATGAATGAATAATCTCGCACTGTTAAGTATAAGCAAATGTTTTTAAAATAACGCGTGTTTCGGGAAACTATTAGAAAGAAAAAGCTTTTACCTTATAAGCTAACGCAGAACGATCGTAAAACCCCGCGCGCAGCTTTATGAACTAGTTGGAATGCATATTGATTTATATGTCATCACTCGTCACTTCAAATTTTTGCCACACCCTAGCTTTTAACGCGCGCAGCCAACATAAAAAAATGTAACTGTTCCTATATATAACTCTGTATGTAAACATTAACATCTTGTCGATGAAATAAATTATACCAATAAATATATTAATTCTTTCGTTATATATATTTATGGTAAACCATAATTTTTACCCAATCCAAAAAAAACATCATATTGAAAGAGACGAATAAAATGAAAAGTACCTATACATATACCTACCTATTCGCAGCTATCTTTACACTCGTCAAGTTGTACCCTTTTCGCGCAATCTAGCAAACTATATATATATAAGCGCCGCGTAGCAGACGCCGCTCTTCAACTAACAAGCGCGCATAATCGCCACTTTGGGATCGCGCCTGCGCCTATAAGTACTTGTTTTTACCGTCATACCTCTGTACACGCGTATTATGCACATTACAACAAGCCGGTGAAGCTTATTACAAGCGTAAGAGAATATATAAAAGAGAATGGACGGCTCTTCAACAGCGAGCTCGTTTTACGAGGCGCCGGTACGCTACGATGAAACACGTACGAGTGTACTCTACGATCAGGTGAAGAAGGTGAGGTTATGTTTGCCAATATATATATATATATAAATATACGGTGTATACATTGCGCGGCGTGAGTATAAACATTATATACAACGTATATGTTTAGGATTTCAGAGAACTAAGGGAATCTCTCATAAAGGTGCAGAAGAATATGCTGGGATTGCATAAAGAGACGGGATTGACCGTGAAGTTGATTAATGAATTGCGGAAGTTGGAAAAGGATAAAAAAGGCGAAGGTGATGAGGAGAATCAAAGCAAAGATGAGAGTGAAGAGGAAGAGAAGAGCAAGAGCAAAGATAAAGGTGAAAATGAGGGTAACAGTGATGAAGAACAGGAAGAGGAGAGTGATAGTTGAGGATGTTCGAGTTATTATTTTTATACTATTTTTGTAATAAAATATTTTGATAAAGAAAATTCGTCTCCTGTGTTGTCCTTCTATGAACTATCGTATAAGACCTTTGAATTACCGACGCGCGCGCGTATATATCCTGCATCGGTAACAACAACAAGTGTCTTTACCATCGAACGAAATCGTCGCGATTTAAAAAATCTTAATGTATACATCGAATAAATGGCAATTTTTTACCAGGAAAATATATGCTGTTATTCAAAATATAAAAGCAACGTCGCCGGTTGATTTACACACTAGAATGGATTTAGTTTTCTCGAAATTTCGGGATAGTGCGCGAAGGATCGAACACATGTGCGCGCCAAATGTTCGTTATATATCTATACCTATATATGTAGACGCGGAGAGGTGATTTTACGAAGGGCAAGTCACTCGTGCAGTAATAAAAGTACAGATGTGCATATACCTGGACGGTACGGGGGTAGAAGAGGAAAATTTTTCAGACGCTTTCGTTTTCACCGCTTATGGGGTGCATGTGTATAAGTACTTTAAATGTCGTTTTAAAATGAATTTTAGATATTACGTATATCGCGTGAGAAGATTACTTTATAGGTAGCGATCAAATGCGTGTGAGTTATATGTTGATAATCTTAATAGTTCATTTTTCTTTTATTTGTTAATGAATTTTGAATGTTCCCAAACGAGTGTTTTTACAAAAAACATTAAAACTTGAGTAGAGAGTCGTTAATAATAAGTGAAACTTTAATTAAAACTGATGTGGAAAATTTAAGAGATATTTTTTATGAAGCATTATAGTTTCTATTGGAATGTTGTTTCTATTTATTAATTCTCAATATAAAGAACTAGTTATTTTATTAGGCGTTATTACGAAAGTTGTTCTAGAAGAAATAAGTAAAAAGTATAAAATCTATATAAACAATTAATACTTGTATTAAACAAAGGCGCAGAAAATCGAACGTATTTGTTTTGCAATATTTAACTCTATAAAAAAAATTCTTTTACAACATTAATTCCCAATAAAATATCAAACGAATTTTATTTTGCTAAAATTTGTCCAACACCCGATCATAAATTTACAACAATACATATCACTCTTCTCACATTTATACAATACACAAACCCACTCCTTGTAACCCTTCCTCTCCACTCACCTTGCAACCACGACAAAAACCTCGCCCCCCCCCCCCCCGTCATAAAACCATTTACAACTCATTATATTCTCATACATTCACCCATCCTCTTCTCTTTCTCTTACGTTTGCGCCAATTAAACCTCTCTCCTTCCATAAAAACCCTTCCACAAAAAACAAAAGGGCACTCGCGTCTGCAACCCAACTGCACACACGCAGTATAGGTATATTGTAGTAGTATATACACTAGACAGGATACAAGGAGGAGGAGGGGGGCACCTTCGGCGCTGCTACAAGTTCATCCTCTCCTCACTTACATACATACACACGTATAAGCAGCACACATACACATATACAAGTTGTATAGACTAAGCGGCAAGCGCGCGGGTCTCTGTCTCAGTAGTCGGCGGCTGGCGCTCGTCGGACTCGCAGGTGTATATTATTGTCCTTCGCTTTTCCATCCGCGGACGCTATAGTGATAGTGAAGAAAGTGAATCTCAGTCCACTTTTTTTTTTGGTTTCAAGAAACAACAAGTACTTATAAAAGGAACAAAAACCTAACCACAGGTGTGTATATAGTGTGTCATATTAGCGCAACAAAAGTGAATCTTGTACCCTACACCGACTACATTAATATTTCTCTTTGTTTTTCTTGAATAATAAAAAGAGAGAAAGAGAGAGGAAGGGTACGACAAAATTATTGTGGTTTCGCGGTGACGATTACATATAGAATTGTGAGGAAGTCGCACGACGACGACGACGACGTGCGCGCACGGTGTATGGAATGCTGAAGGAATCTCATTACGTATTCCCGTTATGTTTTTGTATAGCGCCGGGACCCGCAGAGAGTGTTGTGTATATAGAAAAAAAGCCGCCTAAGTGGTTTTCCCGTAAAACGTTTTACGATGTGTAAGATGGGTTTGGGTATATACGCGGTTAGTTGCGGTAAATGGTATATAAGCGCGCATTTGTAAACAATTTCGGAGATGCTATATAATCTATATAGTGATGTTGTTATAATTCGGTTAGGTAAAAATTATAAGTAGGTGGTATCGTGTGATTTTTTAAACGTTTAGTGAACGTCTGTGATGTATACGAGAGAATACATATATTAATTTACAGTTTTGTATATACGTAAAATATAACTTCTAGAAGGAATTCACGGAATTCTATATATATATATATA